>WSTK01000041.1:8882-124870 GCA_019616945.1 Ceratobasidium sp. 414
TTGCCACAGGCAACTCGCCTTGACAGCCTACCACACTCACCGGCGGCACAATACCCGTCCGCAGGGTCAAATGGTATACGCCGAACCGGGTGTACGCCAAACACGCGAATAAAGGTGTTGCAACAACTGCGAGGCTGGGCGCAGTATAATCATGGCCCAAGTATATTTTGGCTCAACGGCCTGACCGGTACAGGCAAGACCACCATCGCGTATAGCTTCTGCGAGCAGCTTGAGAGCGCCGGCAAGCTGGCGGCAAGCTTCTTCTGCTCTCGGCACTTCCCGGCCTGTCGAGACGTCAAGCGCATACTACCAAGTATCTCGTACCAGCTTTCGTCTATTTCTCGCCCATTCCGGTGTGCACTTTCTAGCGTGCTCGAGGGTCCCGAGGTACACAACCTTCCATTTTCTGAACAGCTCGTGAAACTCGTTGCCGAACCTCTGCTGAAAGTGAAACATACATTTCCCGCCAATATGGTTATTGTGATTGACGCTCTGGACGAGTGTGAAGATAGCGAAGACGTGAACCGGATCTTGGACGTATTGCTTAGGCGTGCACCCGACCTGCCTGCCAAGTTTTTTATTACGAGCCGCCCAAGTCCGACGATACTCAACCGGATGCGAAGCAAGTGGGACGAGGGCGAGCTATTTGAGCTGCGCCTGCACGAAGTCAACCGCTCGGCTGTACAAGAGGATATTAGGACGTACCTCACGGCTAAGCTGGAACCTGCAAACCTTTCTGATTCAGACATTTCAAGCCTTGTTCAACGATCAGGACTCTTTTTCATTTTCGCCGCCACCATTGTCAACTACCTTGGACGTGACAACTTCTCTCGAGGAACCGAGCGTCTAAATCACATACTCGCTGCTTCTATTTCCCCGGCTAACGAGAGCGACTGGATTATAGGCCTATTGCACACTAGGACACTCCATGTGGCATTTGGCAACAGCGCCCTGGAGCCCTGGAAAAGGCTCGAGATGGCACCCATACTGCACACTCTGGTCTGCGCACAAGAGCTACTTTCAGTGGATGTGTTGGCCGACCTGTCAAAGTTTGATGATTCGAGCTCGGTGGACCACGCGTCGCTTCTTATACAGTCGCCATTGCAGGCACCCGATACCAGTAGGCTAGTCACTACACTGCATGAGTCTTTCCGGGACTACTTGTTCGACCAGCAGCGCTCCGATAGGGTTTGCTGCGAGGTAAGGAAGCAGCATGCAAGGCTTGCGCAAGCGTGCTTCGACCTTATCCACATATCGAGCCCGCCGTTCAACATCTGCAAGCTCGAATCTTCGTACCTGCGAGATCGGGAGGTACCAAACATAGATCAGAGGGTGAAGGAGGCGATCTCTCCGGAATTGCTGTATGCATGTCGGCATTGGGGGGCTCACGTTGAATTAGCGGGGTATCCTGAAGATCTGCTGGTTCGCCTACATGAATTCCTAGCTACACGGTTATTGTTGTGGATGGAGGTCCTAAATCTTAATCAGCGTATGGACGCCGCAACCAGCCAGCTCTATCGATTGTGGATACGGTTAGAGGTAAGTAGTCGCGTTAGGGTGTAGAGTCAAATTATTGAATGGGTCATAGGAACTCGGCGGGGCAGCAGTAATCCAGGACCTCGCTCACGATGCTTGGAAATTTGTGGTCGCATTCCGGTTGAGTCCTATGAGTGACAGCACACCTCACATCTATGTTTCAATGCTGCCATTCTGGCCATCGTTCTGGCCAGTATCGAGACACTATATGCCAAGTATGGTTGGTCTTGTGGAAGTAACCGGGGCTGGGATGAGAAAGCGAGAACGGGCAGCATTGGCTGTGTTGCCTTCTGCTGCTGGGGTCGGCTGTTTAGCGTATTCTCCTGACGGTGCATACATTATGTCGGGCTTATCGGACAACACCATCCGCATCTGGGATGCACACACCGGGCAGCCCGTAGGTCGGCCACTCAGGGGTCACATATTACCTGTCATATCGATCGCATGCTCTCCCGATAACGCATATATTGTGTCAGGCTCATTGGACTGGACCATCCGCACCTGGGACGCGCACACTGGGCAGCCTGTAGGTCAGCCACTCAGGGGTCACATATTGCCTATCTTGTCGGTTGCATGCTCGCCCGATGGCGCATATATTGTGTCAGGCTCATTGGACTGGACCATCCGCATCTGGGATGCACGTACCGGGCAGTCTGTAGGTCGGCCACTCAGGGGCCACTTAAATCCGGTCTCCTCGGTCGCGTACTCTCCCAATGGTGCACATATTGTGTCGGGTTCATGGGACTACGCCATCCACATCTGGGATGCACACACTCGGCAGCCTGTAAGTCGGCCACTCAGGGGTCACACAAGCCAAGTCGACTCGGTCGCATACTCTCCCGATGGCGCGTACATTGTGTCTGGCTCAACAGACAAAACTATCCGCATCTGGGATGCACACACTGGGCAACCTGTAGGCCAGCCACTCGAGGGTCACACAGGCGTGGTCACCTCGGTTGCATACTCTCCCAATGGCGCATATATCGTCTCAGCCTCTGTTGACAAGACCATCCGCATCTGGGATGCACGCGCCGGACAGTCTGTAGGTCAGCCACTCGAGGGTCACACACGCTTGGTCAACTCGGTTGCATACTCTCCCAATGGCGCATGTATCGTCTCAGGCTCATCCGACAACACTATTTGCATTTGGGATGCTCACCAGAGGGAGATACTGAGGCCATCAGCCCAGGTCTCACCGGTTCATTCAGTTTCTTCCTCGGGATCCGGACATCCTCGTTCTCATCCTCCCCAATCTGTTCCTCCGATTTCTAAAACAGCCACCCGTCCGATCACAAGACAAAGGTCCAATGAAGGTATGTATGAACTCTATTTGGCTTGTACAACATGTTTGACACTCCGTTTATTTAACTTCGGGTATCACACTCGGCGCTTGTACACTCCGGTTGGCAAACTATACAGGTGGTTGGACATTGAATCACCAGGGGTGGGTGGTCAACACCGAGGGGTATCGGCTCATATGGGTTCCCCACGGCATGCGCGATGGCCTTCTCCGACCTGGGGGTACTGCGGTTAACTCTCGCCCAGATTCGGCCCAGCTGGACTTCGGCAATGCCAGGCTGGGAGAGGAATGGAGACAATGCATTGGCCCGGAGCAGGTGCCTGGTGTAAACTAGACCGATCCGCCATGATTCTGTTGATAAGCGGAAGATTCTGCCACGATCACGTGAACGCGTCTGATGTTTCTCCCATTACCCAATTTGTCATGGTTATTACTCTCCGACTGCCTCAAAAAAGTCAAATCATGGATGGACAAGAATCCAAACGAGGTCGTCACCATTCTCATCGTCATAACGGTCAAACCTCGGTGGTGCTGAATACCCTTTTCGTCTCCCGGGTTCACTTACAGGAGTTGCATTACGAAGCACTCCAGAGCGTTTAAGCGGGTGCACGCCAAACACGCGACTGCAATACACTAACTCGGATATCGGTCGGACAGGGTCTGTCACCTCCGTGGACACTTGGACACACCCCTCCAGCGCCGCCCGAAAAATCCGTCAGAACTACTTGTTGCTCTAGTGGCACCATGCTTGCAAAGCTGAAACGCGGTCTACGCCGTACCGGGGACACTATTCGTCGTCCGTTTCATCACAACAGGCCGGAAAAATTGGATTTTCACGATTTCCACCTCGATTGGGATGGTATCAGGTCGTTTAGCGAGGTCCTAGAGAAAGGTTCACACGTATCTGGGCCCCTCAAGCCTGAGATTGACGAGCTTTGGAGGTTCATCGAGATGTTCGAGGTTTGTACTAACGAGGTAGTGCGGTTGTAGAGCCTAAAAGCTGACTTTTGACTGCCGCAGTCGAACCGGCACAAGGCTAAAATTCGGAGTCGTGAGGAGTACGAGAAACTCGGGATCGATATCAATGAACTGTTCCGTGTCCTTTCGAAATTCTTCGACGGCACCTCGGCCGCTTCGATAACCCATGAAAGTCTTGTGTATTTTGCTCGGTAGGTTGCACAATACGTGGACACAAACGATTCTGGAGGTCATGTACGAATACAGGAGAATTACAAATGAGGCGAATGCCCTTCAAGGCGAGCAGCTGAAAATGGGTGAACAACATGTGGAGAGCGGGGTGGATGTTCAAGGAGTACTAGGGTGCAATCGTCGGGTACGGACGACCCTTGGGCGGTTCGCGGTGAGCGCCATTTAGCCGTCTGGGTGTACTCATTTAATTTTAAATTATGCACAGTTGAATGAGAACACGGATATATGGAAAATTCCAGACGAGAACTTACTAGTAAGTAGAAAACCAAACCAGGATTAGCGACACTAAGCGAGATCGCTTGCCACAGGCAACTCGCCTTGACAGCCTACCACACTCACCGGCGGCACAATACCCGTCCGCAGGGTCAAATGGTATACGCCGAACCGGGTGTACGCCGAACACGCGAATAAAGGTGTTGCAACAACTACGAAGCTGGGCGCATTACAATCTCGGCCCAAGGATATTTTGGCTCAACGGTATGACTGGCACAGGAAAGACTACTATCGCGTATAGCTTCTGCGAGCAGCTGGAGAGTGCCGGTATGCTGGCGGCAAGCTTCTTCTGCTCTCGGCAGCTCCCGGCGTGTCGGGACGTGAAGCGCATACTGCCAAGTATCTCGTACCAGCTTTCGTCCATTTCTCGCCCGTTCCGATGTGCACTTTCCAGTGCGCTCAAGGACCCAGAAGTGCACAACCTACCATTTTCTGAACAGCCCCGGAAGCTTGTTGCCGAACCTCTACTGAAGATCAAACATACATTTCCCGCCAATATGGTTATTGTGATCGACGCTCTGGACGAATGCGAAGATGACGAGGATGTGAAACAAGCCTTGGACAGCTTGCTTAGGCGTGCATCCAACCTACCTGCCAAGTTCTTTATCACAAGTCGCCCAAGTCCGATTACACTTGACCGGATGCGAAACAAATGGGACGAGGACGAGCTATCCGAGCTAAGTCTACGCGAGCTCGATCACTCGGCTGTCCAAGAGGATATTAGAACATACCTCGGCACTAAACTTAAACCTGGAAAATTCTCTGGATCCGAGATTGCAAACCTCGCTCGGAGATCAAGACTCTTGTTCATCTATGCCGCCGCCTTCGTGAACTATCTTGGACATAACAACTTCTCTCAACGCACCAAGCGATTAAAAGTTGTACTGGGCGGCTCCATTTCCACGGATGACGAGGACAACCAAGACATCGACATATTATTCACCACAATACTCCAGGTGATGTTCGACAACAGCGCCTTGGAGCCCTCAAAACGCGACCAGATGACACTCGTCTTGCACACGGTAGCCTGCGCACAAAAACCGCTTACGGTGGCTATGCTAGCTCGCTTGTTAAAGCTCGATGATGCAAGCTCAGTGCACGGGGTGTTACATCCGCTACAGTCGGTATTGCGAGTATTGCGCACCAACGGGCCAGTTACTCTACTATATTCGGCTCTCCCGGACTACATGCTTGACCAACAACGCTCCAATCGGTTCTACTGCGATCCAAAGAAGCGCCATGCAGGGCTTGCGGACGCGTGCTTCGACCTGATCAACGCACCTAGCCTGCCGTTCAATATCTGCAAGCTCGAATCCTCGTACTTACGAGATCGGGAGGCACCAAACATAGATAAGAGAGTGAAGGAGGCAATCTCCCCGGAACTCCTGTACGCATGCCAATATTGGGGAGCCCACGTTGAACTAGCGGGCGATTATGTAGACTTCCTGCACCGCCTACATGAATTCCTAGCTACGCGGTTGCTACTGTGGATGGAGATCCTAAATCTTAATCGGCGTATGGCCGCCGCAGTCAGCCAACTCTATCGGCTACATGTGCGGTTGAAGGTAGGTGATTACATAGGGGCATAGAGTCAAATGATTGAATTGTTCATAGGAAATAAACGGGGCAGCCATTACCCAGGACCTCGCTCATGATGCCTGGAAATTTGTGGCGGCATTCACTTTAAGCCCTATGAGCGACAGCACGCCTCACATCTATGTTTCAATGCTGCCATTCTGGCCAGAGGAACGGCCGGTGTCGAAACACTACATACCAGGGATGCTTGGTCTCGTGGAAGCAATCGGGCCCGGGATGAGAAAGCGAGAATGGACAGTATCGGCCACGTTATCTGCTGCTGGCGCAGTCGCATGTGTAGCGCATTCTCCAAATAACACACACATTGCGTCAGGCTTACGGGACAAAACCATCCGCATCTGGAATACACACACCGGGCAGTTTGTAGGTCGGTCACTATGGGGCCACGCAAGCTGGATCTACTCGGTTTCATACTCTCCCAATGGCGCGAATATCGTGTCGGGCTCATCAGACAGGACCATTCGCATTTGGAATGCACACACTGGGAAGTCTATAGGCCAGCCACTCGAGGGTCACACAGACTGGGTTTACTCGGTTTTATACTCTCCCAATGGCGCGCACATTGCGTCAGGCTCGTTGGACAAGACCATTCGTATCTGGGATGCACACACCGGGCAGCCTGTAGGTCAGCCACTTCGAGGTCACACGGACGCGGTCTACTGTGTTGCATACTCTCCCAACAGCGCGTGCATTGTCTCAGGCTCGCGGGACAAGACCATCCGGATCTGGGATACACACACCGAGCAGCCTGTAGGTCAGCCACTCCGGGGTCATACGGACTGGGTCTACTCGATTGCATACTCCCCAAACAGTGCGCATATTGTGTCAGGCTCACGAGATAAGACCATCCGCATCTGGGATGCACACACCGGGCAGCCCGTAGGTCGGCCACTCGAGGGTCACACAGAGTTGGTTTGCTCGATTGCATACTCTCCCGATAGCGCATACATCGTCTCAGGCTCGCGGGACAAGACCGTCCGCATCTGGGATGCACGCACTGGTCAGTCTGTCGGTCGGGCATTCAAAGGTCACACAGACTCGGTCACCTCGGCTGTATACTCTCCCGATGGCGCATATATTGTGTCGGGCTCGTTCGACGAAACCATCTGCATCTGGGATCACCGGCCACCAGCCGAAGTCTCATCGGTTGATTCAGTCCCTTCGTCGGGATCCAAAGATCCTGTGTCTCGCCCTTCTCAATCCGTTCCGATCACAAATCACGACTCTAATGAAGGCATGTATAACACCCTGTTCAGCTTGCCTCACATGGCTGATCCACTGCTCCTTTAACTTCGGTCGCGGCACTCGGCCTTCGCACCCCTCAGTTGGCGGACTGCTAGGTCATTGGACACTGGATAGTCAGGGATGGGTGGTCAACGCTGAGAATAATCGGCTCGTATGGGTTCCCCATGACGTGCGCGATGTTCTTCTCAGGCCTCAGGATGCTGCAGCTGTCTCTCCCCATAATTCGGTCGAGCTGGACTTCAGTCATGCTAAGCTGGGAGGGAATTGGGGACAATGCTTTGACCCGAGGCATGTCCCCGATGTAAACTAGACTTGCCACCATAAACGTTAGACATCGTCGGACACACTTCGCCCCGAACTGAAAGCCAGGGACACGATGGTATTTTCTGCATGTATTTAATGTCCCAGGGGGTATTCAGGCGAACATTCAAGACGATCGTCGCTTGGGGCAAGCGGCGAACATAGGCCGGGCGCTTCTAGCCGAGCATGATCGAGCGGGCGTGCCCAGGCACGGCAGTGGTGTCATCTTGGTGCCTAGGCTCCCGGCGGGAGTCGAAGCACCAGCCTGAGAAGGGGCAGATATAATGGTTCAACAGAATACTTGCAGTAACCACAAGTGGCCTCAGCGAGCATTGCAGAGCGCATTGCAAATGCTGGACCTTGGCAAGAGCTCGGCGGCCCGGCTGTACATCCGCAGTAACGTATTTGAGCTCGGCTGATCGGGCGCTTAGGTCACTCTCATTCTCTCCCACATCCGCCTCTTACTTATAAACACTCGGCCTCATCCACTCTCTTCTAATCCCCGCTACTCATCGCAACCACACCGCAAACTCGCATTTTCTTATTAAACAACCATCATGTTTGTCTCCCGCATTGCGCAGGCCGCACTCGTTCTCCTCGCCGCACTTCCCGCCTCCAATGCACGGGCGTTACTCAAACCACAGTCGAGGCGAGCAACAGTTTGCAATGGATACAGCGAGGTGCGTTGACTTGGAAATCGAGGGCTTTAGCTGATGTACGGTGTAGCTCTGCTCCAGGACGTATGGGAACGTAACATACATCGGCGCACACAACTCGTACGCTGTTGGCTCAAACAATCGTCCGTATTGCTCTGCAAACAAAGGGATATTGCGCTGATTCTCCCGTTTCTATTTTTGCATTAAAGTTGCGGCGAACCAGGACTACGACGTCACGCAGCAGCTCACAGACGGCATCCGACTCTTGCAAGTACAAGCCCATAACCAAAACAGTGCCATCCGCCTCTGCCATTCGTCTTGCGTATGTTTATCTTTTCTCGTCGCCGTTCCTTTGTCGCTCACACGCCCAATTTGTCATAGCTATTGTACGATGGCGGCTTGCTCTCTGACTACCTCAAAAAAGTCAAATCATGGATGGACAAGAATCCAACAGAGGTCGTCACCATTCTCATCGTCAACATCGACAACCAACCAGCGGCCACGTTTGCGGCGGCTTACCAGACCGCCTCGCTGGTCGACCTGTCCTATACACCTGATACTGCCGTGGTTCAGGCCGATAAATGGCCCACGCTCGGTACACTCATTGATACGGGCAAGCGCGTGATCACGTTCATGGACAATGGGGCGGATGCTAGCGCTGCGCCGTACATCATTGACGGTGAATTTTTCTCCGGTCCACGCATTTTTCCAGCTTACTCAACCGCTTCTCACAGAATTCACCAACGTCTGGGAAACCGCATTTGACGTGACGGACACGGCGTTTCCTTGCACGCTTAACCGCACCGCAGGTACTGCAGATGGCAAACTAGGTCTTTCGAACCATTTCCTGGATACCTATGCATCGATCATCGGCGTCCAGTCCCTGGTCCCTGACAAGGCGAGCCTCAAGCAGACGAACGCTGTTGGCGGGGTTGGGTCAATCGGTCAGGAGGCTCTGACGTGTCTGACATTGAACGGAAAGCAGCAGACGTTCTTTTTGGTTGATGTGCGTCCGTTTCGCAGTGTGGTTTCGGGGATCGGTACCTGATGCCGAATGGTTTATTATTAGTACTACAACTACGGCCTCGGCTCAGTCTTCCAGGTTGCCGCCTCTGCCAACGGCGTCACGTACAATGCGAGCAAGACGATCGCCCCACCTATCACCTCTACCGGCTCCTCGAGCTCCCCCTCTTCGTCATCCCACGCCAACGCTGCACTTGGGCTGTCGAGCGTAAGCTGGATGAGTTGGGCAAGCGCGCTGCTCACGCTAGGCGCTGCGTTTGGAGGCGCGGTTGCTCTCTGAGGTCGATAGGATAGGTTAGAGAGGAACGGACTGGGATGTGGCTGGCCGCTAAATGGACTGGATGGACTCTAGATTTCTCGAGACGATGTCCCCCTCACTTTTCCTGCGATGACGCTTTGGGTTATAGTAGCGCTTGCATAATTGATGGTGTTTTTAGTATGGAAGAATAGTTCGAGGTCTGCGATACATAAGGTGCTGCGCAGGGTTGCTCGACAACGGGGTTATTGCGTGTAACGTAACATAAATATGGGATTTTGAGCAGTGGTCCCTAAGCAGCTCAAGCTCCAACCTCAAATAGCTCGGATCAAGTGTTAGATTTTTAGTATCGCATTGAGTAACGAGACTCACCTTTCGGCATAACCTTGCAACCAGTCCCCCCTCCAATACCCGCATATGTGTCCATCCAATTTGTTTGATATATTCGAGCTTCGTGTACTCGGGGAGTCTATTGAAAAGTCGTCAGTTGTATGAACGAGTCGGAGAGGGGGAAGCTCACTCGTCAAACGTCATGCGGAACAATGTGGTTACAATATCCACAGAGCTACACCCTTGCGTCCAGAGCTCATTCAGCCTCGCCATTGCATTATCGATATCTGCCTTGAGACCTGCGCGGACCATATCCTATTCAAACGAATCAGCAAATAAAAAATAGCAAACACCAAAGAACATACCTGCACAATGACCGGACGAGGCTGGTCGGGCACCGTAAAGACGCTGTCCGCGGGGACGGGGCCGGACCCTGTGTGTGTACTTTGCAGGTTGTTGAGCGCCTGGCGGAGGTCACCTTCTGCGGTGGAGAGGCGCGCACCAAGGCCCCCGTTGCTGTGCACCTGCGGTCGCTCGTTAGAAAACGAAATCGGGGGGGTAAAGTTGGGCTTGCCTCTTCCGACTCGCGGTCTTCCGACACACTTCAATACCTCCCGTAACTTGGCGTATCGGAGTGTGGCGCACCGACACTGGATCAGCTCGATAATATTATTGGCTTGGTGACGTGCTAGCGCGAATCGTGTGGTCGACCCCCATTTTCCTGGCTTGTTCCTGTCTCGTAACTCAAGGTACGAGATGTTGCCTGTAGATAGCTCTTTTGACGTCTCGGCTGTCGTCACGTTACTTACAGGAGGTTACGTTACATTCCAGGGCGTTCAAGCGGTGCACGTCAAACACACGACTACGATGAATTCGCCTGCTCAAATATCAGCAGTCACCCCCGTGCACACTTGGACCATCCCCGGCGCTGGTCGAAGAATCCGTCAAATTTACTTATCGATCTGGTGCTATCATGCTCGTAAAGCTGAAACGCCGTCTACACCGTGTCGAAGACACTCTCCGTGGTTCGTTTCGTCGCAACAAGCCCAAAAAATTGGATTTCCACGAATTCCACGCCGAATTCCACGAATTCCACGTCGATTGGGATGGTCTCAGGTCATTTACTGAGGTCCTGAATAAGAATTTACTCACATTTGGACACCTCAAATCTGCGATCGATGAGCTCTGGAGGTACATTGAGATGTTCGAGGTCGGTATCAAAAATGCAATGTGCATGCATGGTTCAGAAGCTAACTTTAGCTGGGGTAGTCGAACCAGCACAAGACTAAAGTTCAGAGTCGCGAGGAATACGAGAAACTCGGGATTGAGATAAACGACTTGTTCAGCGCACTTTCGAAATCCTTGGGCGGAACCTCGACTGCTTCAATAACCCATGAAAGTCTTGCGCAATTTTCTCGGTAGGCTATACACATACGTGAGCACAACTGATTCCGTAACTGATGCACGAACACAGGGATATTGAAAATGAGATAAATGCCCTTGGAAACGAGCAGCTGAAAATAACTGAACAAGATGTGGAGCGCAGGACAGATGTTCGAGGAATACTGAGGTGCTTTCGCCGGCTGCGGGCGCCCCTTGGGCGATTTGCGGTAAGCATCATCTAGCTGTCTCCACGCATCTTTCAGATCCCAACAGATACGCAGCTGAATGAGAACACGGGTATATGGAAAATATTTGACGAGAACCTACTAGTAAGTCACGGATTACTCGGGAATCAGCGACTGAGCGAGATCGCTTGCCGCAGGCAACCCGCCTTGATAGCCTATCGCACTCACCGGCGGCACAATACCGGCCCAGAGAGTCGGGCGGATGTACGCCAAACACGCGAATAAATGTGTTGCAACAACTACGAACCTGGGCGTACTATGATGATGACCCAAGAATATTTTGGCTCAATGGTCTGGCCGGTACAGGCAAGACTACTATCGCGTATAGCTTCTGCGAGCAGCTGGAGAGCGCAGGAAAACTAGCGGCAAGCTTTTTCTGCTCCCGACAGCTCCCGGCATGTCGGGATGTGAAGCGCATACTGCCAAGCATCTCGTACCAACTTTCGGTTATTTCTCGCCCGTTCCGGTGTGCGCTTTCCAGTGCGCTCGAGGACCCCGAGGTGCACAACCTACCATTTTCTGAACAGCTCGTGAAGCTGGTTGCCGAGCCCCTGCTGAAGGTCAAACACACGTTTCCCGCCGATATGGTTATTGTGATCGATGCTCTGGACGAGTGCGAGGGCGACGAAGATGTAAATCGGATCCTGGACATCTTACTTAGGCGCGCACCCGACTTACCCGCCAGGTTCTTCATCACGAGCCGCCCAAGTAGGACGATACGAAACCTCATGCGAAGCAAGTGGGGCGGGCGCGTGTTATCCGAGCTGCGTCTACACGAAGTCGACCGTTCGGCTGTCCAAGAGGACATTAAAACATATCTCACGGCTAGACTTAAACCTGCCAACTTGTTTGAATCCGAGATTTCAAGCCTCGTCGAACGATCAGGACTATTTTTCGTCTTTGCCGCCACCATCGTGAACTACCTTGGACATGACAACTTCTCTCAAGGAACCGAGAGGCTAAGTCATCTATTGGGCGCCCCGCCGAACAAGAGTCACGGGATTATAGACCTATTGTATAGCAGCACACTCCAGATGGTATTCGACAACAGCCCCTTGGAGACCCCGAAAAGGGACGAGATGGTGCTCGTGCTGCACACTGTGGTCTGTGCACAAGAGCTGCTTACGGTGGACCTGTTAGCGAGCTTGTTAAAGCTCGACAGTGCAGTTTCGGTGGACAACGCGTTGCTTCTGCTCCAGCCGTTATTGCAGGTGTCAGATACGAGTGGGCTAGTTACCACACTGCATGTGTCTCTCCGGGACTACTTGTGCGACCAGCAGCGCTCTGATAGGTTTTACTGCGATGCGGGGAAACATCATGCGAGGCTTGCGCAGTCATGTTTCGACCTGATCGCCGTACCGAGCCCGCCATTCAACATCTGCAAGCTCGAGTCCTCGTACTTGAGAGATCGAGAGGCACCAAACATAGACAAGAGGGTGAAAGAGGCGATCTCGCTGGAGCTGCTATATGCGTGCCGACATTGGGGAGCTCACCTTGAATTTGCGGGGGATTCTAAAGATCTTCTGAACCACCTCCATGGATTCCTAGCCACGCGATTGCTATTGTGGATGGAGATATTAAATCTTAGTCTGTGTATGAGTACTGCAACCAGCCAGCTCGCTCGATTGCGTGCACGATTGTGTACACGGTTGAAGGTAAGTGGTTGTATAAGAGTGCAGAGTCAAATTTTTGAATGATTCATAGGAAATCGGTGGGGCAGCCGTAATTCAGGATCTCGTTCATGATGCTTGGAGATTCGTGGGAGAATTCTCTTCAAGCCCGATGAGCCACAGTACACCTCATATCTACGTTTCAATGTTGCCGTTCTGGCCATCGCTCCGGCCGGTATCGAAACACTATATGCCACATATGCGTAGCCTTGTGGAAGCAACCGGGGCCGGGATGAGATGTCGAGAATGGGAAGCATTGGTGTTCTCATCTACTAGCGGAGTCTTATGTTTAGCCCATTCCCCTGACGACGCATACATTGTGTCAGGCTCATGGGACAACACTATCCACATCTGGGATGTGCACACCAGGAAGCCTAGAGGTCAGCCACTCATGGGCCACAAAGAGTCAGTCTGGTCGGTTGCATACTCTCCCAATGGCGCATACATCGTCTCTGGCTCGCGGGACAAAATGCTCCGCATCTGGGATGCACACACTGGACAGGCTGTAGGCGGGCCACTTCTGGGTCACACACTCTCGGTCTATTCGGTCGCGTACTCTCCTAATGGGGCACACATTGTCTCAGGATCAGAGGACAAGACGATCCGCATTTGGGATGCACGCACTGGGCAGCCCAGAAGTCAGCCACTCAAGGGTCATACAGACTCAGTCTACTCAGTTTCATATTCCCCCAATGGCGCATATATTATCTCAGGCTCAGCGGACGAGACCATCCGCATCTGGGACACACACACTGGGCAGGCTGTAGCTCAGCCACTCAAGGGTCACACCGGTTCGATCTACTCGGTTGCCTGCTCTCCCAATGGCGCATATATTGTGTCGGGCTCATATGACAAGACCATCCGAATCTGGAATGCACGCACCGGGCAGTCTGAAGGTCAGCCACTCGAGGGTCACACTCGCTCGGTATTGTCGGTTGCATACTCCCCCAATGGCGCATACATCGTCTCAGGCTCATTGGACGAAACGATCTGCATCTGGGATGCACACACCAGGCAGCTTGTCAGCCAGCCATTCGAGGGTCACACCAACTGGGTCTACTCGGTCTCATACTCTCCCAATGGAGCATACATTGTGTCAGGCTCATGGGACAAGACGATCCGCATCTGGGATGCACACACCAGGCAGCCTGTAGGTCAGCCACCCAAGGGCCACACAGGCCCGGTCTCGTTGGTAGCGTACTCTCCCAATGGTGCACATATTGTCTCGGGCTCGTCAGACAAGACCATCCGCATCTGGGATGCACGTACTGGACAGCCTGGAGGCCAGCCACTTAAGGGTCACACACGCTCGGTCAACTCAGTCGCATACTCTCCCGGTGGTGAGTATATTGCTTCAGGCTCCTCGGACAGCACCGTCCGCATCTGGGATGCACGGACCGGGCAGCCTATAGGTCAGCCACTCGGGGGTCACGAAGGCTCGGTCCACTCGGTTGCCTACTCTCCCAATGGCGCGTATATTGTGTCAGGCTCAGAGGACCAGACGATTCGCATCTGGGATGCACACACCAGGCAGCCTGTAGGCCGGCCACTCTGGGGTCACGCATACCCGGTCTACTCGGTTGCATGCTCTCCCAATGGCGCATATATTATCTCAGGCTCAGGGGGCAAGACTCTCCGCATCTGGGATGCACACACCGGGCAGTCTGCAGGCCGGCCACTCGAGGGTCACACAGGTTCAGTCCAGTCGGTTGTGTACTCTCCCAATGGCGCATATATTGTCTCAGGTTCTTCTGACAAGACTGTCCGCATCTGGGATGCACATACCGGGCAGCCTGTAGGTTGGCCACTTACGGGTCACACCCACTGGGTCTGCTCGGTTGCGTGCTCTCCCAATGGCGCATATATTGTCTCGGGCTCAGCGGACAAGACTATCCGCATCTGGGATGCACACACCAGGCAATGCGTCGCTCGGCCGTTCAATGGTCACGTACTCCCGGTCTATTCAGTTGCCTACTCTCCCGATGGTGGATATATTGTGTCAGGCTCAGAGGACCAGGGCATCCGCATTTGGCATACACACACCAGGCTGTCCGTAAGTCAACCACTCGAGGGTCATTATAGACTTGGTCTAACCGGTCGTACAGCCTCCTTCCGGAGCATACGTTGTGTCAGGCTCGGCCGCCAAACCCCTCCGCGTCCGGGATACCCACCGAAGGGAAATACTGGGACCCCCAGCAGAAGTCTCATCGGTTCATCCAGCTCTTTCCCCGGGACTTTCTTACCCTGCTCAATCTGTTCCTCCGATTTCCGAAACCGTCACCACTCGGATCACAGAACCCCAGCCTGATGGAGGTATGCATAACACCGTGTTCAGCCAGTATAAAATCGCTGACAGTGTTTCTTTAATTTATGGCATGGCACTTGGCGTTCGTGCTCTTCAGTTAGCGTACCGTCAGATCGTTGGACATTGGACAGACAAGGGTGGGTGATCAACGCTGAGCGGGACCCGCTCGTATGGGTTCCCCGCGACTTGCGCAAAGCCCTTGTCCGACCTCAGAACGCGGCGGCCATCTCTTGCTATGGTCCAGTTAGGCTGGACTTCAGAAATGCTAAGCTAGGAGAGGATTGGGCACAATGCTTCGACCCGCAGCCAGCCCTTGATGTAAACTAGACCGGTGGTGCGAAGATTCTGCTGTTTCCCAACCATAAACGTTAGATTCCATTGAAACATACTTCCCCCCAAACTGGAAGTCAGGCGCAATATGATATTTTCTGCATTTAGAGTCCCATGGAATATTCAGGTGAACATCTCAACATTCGTTGCTTGGAGAAAACGACGAGTGGACACTGACCACATTTTCCAGCCGATGGTTGGGAGCGGGCATGTTCGGGAATTGCAGTGGCATGATCTTGGTACCTCGGGTTCCGGCGGGAGTCGGGGAAGGGACATGTGTAACCGTTCGACAGAATATCTGCAATCCAAGTGGCCACAGCGGATCAAGCATAACGGAGCGTGTTGCGTGCCTTTGCATGTATTTTGGGAAGGACATTGTATGTGGGCCTGGCTAGTCGGCATTCAGGTCACTACCATACGACTCTAGGAGTTGCCGTGACCAGCTACTGACCTTGTGACTGTAAGGTTTGTTTAACAAGCAGACTCGCGTTGTCGTGCAGCAAGGAGATCATGTGTATTGCATTAAGAAGTACAAACCAAAAAAAATAACTCGAGGTATTGGAGTCTCAAGTACTTGGATCGATCTGGCAGACAAAAACACAAGCTACTCCCAAGTGGCAAAAATAGAATAGGTCAACCCGATCAACCCAAAGCATCCAACCCGGTCGAGATGTTTGCACCAACAAACGAAAGAGCAGGACCAACCTTGACTTTATTCATCAGTAGGATAACGCTACCTTGCAGCATACACTCGAACGGTCTCGATACGGCAAGTCCACTGATATGACGACTTGGACATCATTCGATCTTTGAGGTTCGATGTCGTGCGCGACCAATCTCTGTTCGAGAAACTCGTTCCGCCTCAGAATATCGTTTGAAGAAACTGATGGAACGAGCAAGCGACACTGTTGGTTACCGTACTAAGACAAAGCGTGGACACTGGTGTTCGTTGTCGGTTTGACAGAAACAAAAGCGCCGGGGTCATGTGATGACACAACTTTGTCTTGCATATTTTCGGGGGGTTAAAATACTGACTAATTATGAGGGGTAACCCGCACACTCGCATTTTCTTATTCAACAACCATCATGTCTGTCTTCTGCATCGCATGGGCCGCACTCCTCGATGGTGTTTTTGGTATGGAACAACAGTTCGAGGTCTGCGGTACATGAGGTGCTGCGGCGCAGGGGAACGCAGGGTTGCTCGACAACGGAATTATTGTGTAGAACATAACATAAATATGGGATCTTGGGCAGCAGGGCCCAAGCTGCTCAAGCTCCGACATCGAATAGTTCGGGCTTCATTTGCTGTAAACGAATCAAGTATTAGATGTTTAGTATCACAACGAGTAACAAGACTCGCCTTTCGACAGAGCCTCGCAACCAGCCCACCAAGCTGGACCAACGTACCAACACCCTCCAATACCCGCATATGTGTCCATCCAATCTCTTTGATATATTCTAGCTTTGTGTACTCGGGGAGTCTATTGAAAAGCCATCAATTGTACGAACGGGTCGGAGAGGGGGAAGCTCACTCGTCAAACGTTTTGGTCACGCGGAACAATGTGGTTACAATATCCACAGCGCTATACCCTTGCGTCCAAAGCTCGTTCAGCCTCGCCATCGCATTATCGATATCTCCCTTGAGGCACGCGCGGACCATATCCTATTCAAGTGAATCAGCAAACAAAAGAGTTAACAAACACAAAAGAACCTACCTGCACGATGACTGGATGAGGCTGGTCGCACACCTTGAAGACGTTGTCTGCCGAAATGAAACCAAACCCTGCATGTGTACTTTGTAGGTTATTGAGCGCCTGGCGGAGGTCGCCTTCCGCGGTGAAGAGGAGCGCAGTAAGACCCTCGTCGCTATATTTCACCTACACTCGCCTATTAAAAAAACGAAATCGAGGGGGTGAGATTAGGCTTACCTTTTCCGACTCGCAGACCTCCAACACACGCTTCAACACCTCCTCGTCCCGCAACTTGGCGTATCGGAGTACGGCGCACCGAGACTGAATCGGCTCGATAATTTTATTAGCTTGGTTGCATGCTAGCGCGAATCGTGTGGTCGAGGAGAAGATCTCCATCGTTCGGCGCATGGCTTGCTGTGCGCCTGTCGTCATACTATGTAAAGCGTTCAGAGGCAAGCGCAGGCACGAAACTAGAGTCGAGTAAATACCTGTCTGCCTCGTCCAGGATAACAAACTTGTGTCTCCCAGCTGGTAATGTGACTTTTTTCTGAGCAAAAGCCTTGATTTTTCCTCGTACAACGTCAATCCCTCTACAACCCCTAACATGTCAATTCGGTTCGTGATCGGCTCAAAAGGCAAAACGCACCGCTCGTCCGAAGCATTAAGCTCTAATACGCCCTCCTTGTACGCGTCTCCTAGCATGGCGTGTGCTAGACAGTGGATACTCGTCGTTTTCCCGATTCCTGGCATTCCCTAACGGTGGTGTTCAGGCCAAGGCATATTATACAGAAAATTGGTAGGAAGTGGACATACGGATATAATAATATGTGGACAATTTCCGTCTCGTGCAATGACCTTTAACCTATCAATAGTCTCCGCGTTGCCAACAATCTCATCGAGCATTTGCGGCCGGTATTTCTCCACCCTAGTTCCCATGTCAAGTCGAGGCCAACTATAAGGAGTGGTGCCCACCATGGGAGCTCATATCCCATATCTGCCGCCTGTTTTCCTTTGGCTGCCGCGGTCGTCATCGTGGTTGTGGAGTTAAAGTTCAGAGACGCGCCAGGTCATGGCACGCGTGTATGACATAATCAAATTGTCTTATCTGTGTTCAGAGACAACTGCAGGCGATTCGCTCGATGCTTTCACCATGTCCCAGAGATTATACCATGAGGGTTAATTGGATCCAAACTGACTGAAGTATTTAGTTTGATATAACAAGGTCGCCGTCCGGCTTTGGTCCAAGCTATCCCATGAACACAAACAAACATCTAGTCGTACAATTTCAGTCTTGAAGGATGCGAATACAATCTCCCGATCATTGTGAGGCGTGGGGAAAGAAGTGAAGATGATGGGGTCGCCAGATATGAGCATCGATAACTAACGTTTTGCCGGTACTCTTGAAATCGCAAATGAAATTGAAGGGTGGAGCTTAATGATGGTGATGCAGACGACGGTGTGGATGCGGTTGAACCTGAGGCTGGCCGTCCTGATGCGTAGAGGGCATAGCAACCCCAGCCATGGTACCCATCGTATCCAGATCGCCCAGTTGGTTTATCCCAGCGCCGCCTATGCTGGGAACACCTAGTTCTCCGTCTCCTATAGCGCCTATCCCCATTTCCCCCATGCTTCCACACTCATCCCGTAGGATACTACCCACAAGAGGACTTTCCAAATACAGCCTAACCAACATGCTCTCCAGAGCGCTCACAGAGTTATCAGGATAGTCAAACGTAAGGGCATGGGCATGCACCGAACGAAACAGCACGGCCAGTCGTTCCCATCGATCGTGAGGTGTAGGAACTTCGGGCAGTCGCAGCGGGGGAAGCTCGGGAAGTAGATCATAGGCCAGAGACGAGTCTTGCAACACATAGGCAGCAGACGAGCTCGGTTCGACCTGAGATGTGTGGATAGGGGACGAGCGATAATCGTGTGGGGGTTGATGATTCAGGGGTCGTGCATATGGAATTCGGGTGATAGAGCTAGGAACAGAGGGCGGACGACCGAGAGCCTGGCCTTGGGAGATTATATCACCGCTCAGCCCGGGGCGAGCACGTTGAACGTGTGCAGGCGGTGGTCCAAACAGGCCCGAAGGAGTAGGATGGCCGGCAGACGAGTGGATAGTGTGGACCGAAGCCGTAGGCGATCGAACACTAGAAGCTCCCGACTCGTCCTCGCTTGTACTCGTAACAGAAGTCGTTGGCATACGCGGGATAGGCTTGGGGCGCGTGCTATTCAGGGCCTTTTGTCCTTTTCGGGTAAATGGGAGGTTCTCGAGGCCGATAGGATGGGAGTGTTCCCGGTTGTACATGGCTCGCACGACCTCGGTGTCGACGTATGTCTTATAGCAAATGGACGCTGGACAACCGACCCCATCGATCTACGTACTGGCCGGGTCAGAAAAGTCTCCCCAAAATGATTTTCCCCAAATGTTCTATTTACCTTTCTGCTCGGTGTCCGACGGGTTCGTTCTGGATGTTTCTTGACATATTGCTTTCTACCGCGGCGAGTGTGGCGAGCGCAGACCAGCTTGACGTGTTCCTTGAAACGCGGAGGGTTGGTGCGTGAGCCGTGGGTGTCCCCCTTGACGAATTCGACCGTGTGCGTCTCCTCTTCCTCACGCCGCCATCTCTCAAACTCGGCAAGGTTCGTAAACGTAAGGTCGTAGCCTTGGCTGAACGTTAGCACAACAAGTCATACGAGAGGCCGCACAGCGCCGCTCACCATCCTCAGGAGCATTCGAGACGAACAGCTTGGGAGACGTCGGCTTCTCGCCTGGCCTGGTGAGGATAAACTTCGTTACCGGTTCCTCCTTGACGGCTCTGGAGCTGCCGGGTACACTGGCGCTCATCGTATTCCCGTGTGTGGGCTACGGCTGGGCAGAAGGGGGGGTAGCCGAGAGCCTGGGTGGTGCTGGTCATGGTCGGTCAAGTAATGGAGCGGGGAAGCCGGCGCTTAGCGTGGTTGTGTATTTGATCGGACTGAACCCCGTAACGCCGTAACTTGACCCTGCCCCTAACTGCAGTTTCCAACTGAAGCTAATTTACAATATTCATACAAAAATTGGCCACGCATTCTTCCTCGTCCCCTTATTCAGTGCTCCCTATCTTTCACTGGAACATCTTTACCCGTGACCATCTTGAAGCCAGATCGAAGCATATCGCTAATCTGCTCGTCCTTGGCCTGCTCAAGTGCACTCTCGTTATTCTGAGGTCCCTGCTTCAAGACATGCTCCTGGTACAAATCGACGAGCTTGTCCAACTTGTCTGTAACCCACGTTGGGTCACCGAACCCTACCCAGGTACGTGTCACGCCCTCTTACCTTCATTCGCCTCTGACTTTTTGCCTCCTCCAGCGAGTTCGTTGAGCTGCAAGGGGTAAATATTGGTCCAACCGCGTTGCCATAGACACGAATTATGCCCTGCGCACCTTGCCTGACAAAGAGAACCCTTCTTCTTTTACTTCTTCCTTTGGCGTCCCAAAAAAGTGGTCTCCAAGCTATGCGCAGCGCGACGGTCAGTCACATCCAAAATACGAACATCCCAATCTACTCACCTTTCCTTTCCACGACGCGTGCTTATTAACCTCGGTCTTGAGCCTCTCCTTGCCCTCGTCGTCCTCTCCATCAAACACATCCTTCAACTACAAACGCCGATTAATCCCGGGACAAAAATAGACGAAAATGCAACATACCCTACCCTTCCACCCTTCCTGTTTCTCAGCCTCACGCTTCTTCGCATCCGCAATCTTTCTCTCGAGCTCTACGATCCTAGCCTGGTGTGCCTCTCGAGATCCGTTGAAACGCGCTGCGAGCTATGAGACAAGATTAACTGCCGATCAGACTCAATCCAGATCGAACAGGGGACAAAGACTACGTGAAGAGAAGAGTGGTGGGTTGGTATGCGGTCTCGCCTCGAAGAAGAGGTCCAGGTCCCACGAACGTGAATCATATTCCCCCGGACATCAAACAGGCTGATAGCTTCAGACGCCCATGGTCTTGACATGATGGGCTGAACGCCAACGCACTTCCCACAAACTGATACCACCAAATCCGAACCAGACTCACCTTCTCACCCCACGTATCATCCGCCTCATCCGCCCTAATCTCCGCCAACTCGGCCTCGTACCTCTTGATCTCCTCTTGAATCGAATTATCATCGTCCAACAAATCCTTGATCTGCCCTCTCCTCCATCAGTTCACGACTCGCCAAGTCGGACAACGATCACACCTTGTTTCTCCACCCACTCATCTCTTCGCCCCGCTCTTCTTTCAATTTGGTCTCCTCCCGCACAGCCCCATGGATCGCAGCCTGGGTCTTCTCCTGTTCGGACACTTTGTCTTTATCTCCGCCCAATAGCGCATCCTTGAGTCCTCCAAGGCTCCACGTTCCGTGTTCGTGCGCAGCAGGTTCAGTCATGGGTTGGGTCGTGGGATGGTGTGCTCGTTGTCTTGGGGTATTGTGGGTTGAGGAAAACCGGGGCCCCAGGCAGTGTACTTATATCTCGGACGAATGATATAGAGCTCCAATGATGTATGCCCGGTGCCTCATGGCTCGCTTCAAGGGCATGTGATGTCAAGCGGTGGGCTTGGCGCATGCACAGGGGGCATACGCATCGGGCGAACAATGAGCGGCAAGGTTAGATGGAGCTATCGACGAGAGAGCATATATTCGGGCCAATAATATATGCAGGTTGTTTGGGCGTGTTGATAGTAGAGCTCCAGGGACGGACGAGAAAAGGATAGTCATAGTCATAATATCACAAATAAATCCCTATAGCATAACGTATATCGCCCAACAGTATACAGGCGGTTCATCACAGACTCTGGATCACAAGTCGGTGCGAGTTCTAAGGTTCACAAGGACAAGCGGGAGCCAAAGGACTCTGAGCTGGGGTGAGCAATCTTGGTAGGCGAGACGGAATAGAGAGAATTGAACTGGTACACGATATAAAACGGAGCGAGAAGAGCGAAATAAAGAGACATAGACACGAGAACAAATAGACGTCCAAGAGATTACAGGGGCTGAAACGCGGCATCTCGTTAGCGGCGGTGGGGCGGCTCAAATGAATAGGCTAGACGCACAACTACCAGTAATTTACTTCTTGTTCTTTGGGTTCTCGGGTGCTTGTGCCCACGAGGTGGCAGCGAGCTTGAAGCGCTCCTTGTGGGACCTTGGAGACGCCAAGTCAACAGCAGCGACTACGACAAGGCTTGATGACACTCACATGTCAGGGTGCTTTTCCTTCAGCTTGGCCAGTTCCGACTTCATGTAAATGTTGTAGGGCGAGGACTTCTTTTTGGCACCGCCGGCGGCAGCGGAAGTCGACGACTTGGCTATTATGGCGATGAGGGCGACCGCGACCGAGTCGAGCGAGACGTAATATCGAACCAAACCGAGTTGGCGCAACCGAGGGAGAACAGACAAACGACAGTCAGCAAGCAAGTCGACGTGTATGCGGCACGGGGCGATAATGACGACAAGTACGCACTCTTCTTCTCGGTCTTCTCAGTAGCAGCACGAGGCATTGCGGCAAAGGTGTCTTGACGAGGTGCAGAGGTCTATATTGAAGAAAGGCAGCTAGTCAGCGTTGGCCCCGAGTTTACTAGGGTGGAGGGCGGTTCCGATGCGGATGGCGCCGAGTACGACGTCGCGAGCGCTGGATTTCAGCCGCTCGGACCAAGTAATGCTGCAGAATTATGGTGCGCATTGGAGAAATCGCGCAAACTTACCTGATAGCGTGTGATGGAGTTGACGGTCGGGACGCAATGGAACGCGACGACGGGAGTGGTACCAAGGACGGTGGTGGATGGGGGGAGAAATTGGAGGCATGTTGTAGTACTTTGAGGCTCGAATCTCGAGGACCCGGTGAACCCCAGTCCAGGGTCTCTACGCTAGGCCGTTATCACGTGACCATTGCGCGATAACTGCCCTTAATTTTCCCTCTCAACCAGCCCCGACGCATAAGAGAAATCTAGTTCACGCATGGCACACCACCAGCTACCGCATTTTCCGGACACCCAGCGCCCACTTTTCCGCTCGCAAGCCGCGAAAGAGCGAGCAGGAGAGTCACGTGCAGGTAAACAAGGCTGTTTGATCGTATTTACACATCATGTGGACGGTTCTGAGCTCGATCCGGTCAAGCTCCAGAGATTCCGACCAAGGTGTTTTAACCCCACATGTGTCTAGCCGTTCGCCTCCTCTCCGCCCTGCGCGTTGCTCTTGTGCTTGGGCACAAATGCCCACCCCTCGGGCGCAGGCCCAAGAAACATCTCGCTAATCTTCACCCAGTCGCTGCTCTTGTTACTCGCGAGAAGTGTCTCTGATAATAAAACACGCGGTGATAAGAAAAATACCCACGGAGACAGCTTTTAGAACACTTGCCCAAGTCGTCCCGGCTGTGATACGCCGGTGGGCGCTCGTTGATATTCCCAGGTAAGCGCTTCAGCAGCCCGATAGGTACATATCGGTATGTGAACGAAAGTGCTTCACACAAAAAGCGGCGGGTGTGGTTCACGCCCTAGCGGAATTTCCCGGATGAGTGTTTTGGGACAACGACGAGCACACTCACCATTGTGTCCGAACCCCAGTGACTGATTGCATATGAATAACTAGTCCCGATGCGATAGAGCCGACTTACTTTAACCCAAATTCGGCGTACTGGCGGATCATGTCTAGCCGTTCGCGCGAGCTAATATCCCACTCTCTCCTCTCGGCGATTTCGGTGCTAGACAATGCGTCAGCGGGAACACTAGCGTATGCCGTCTTGAGCACTCACAAAATCCATGGCTTGATCAATGCACCTCGTCCGACCATAATGCCATCAACCCCGGTCTGTTCCACATTTGTCCAGTATTGTTCAGCAGAAAACACGTCACCACCTCCAAATATAGGGATAGTTGGCACTGGACCCGCGTGGTACGAATTCAGCATAGTTTAGTTTGCAAGTTTAAAGTTCCCTACGATCGTCATCCTCGGTGCTGGCCCTCAGTGCTTCTACGCATTCCTTGATGTAACCCCAGTCTGCGAGCTTCGAGTATCGCTGCTGGCGCGTTCGCCCATGTATCTTGGTCGAGTCTTTAGTTAGGTTTCTCGACTTATAAGACTAACTTGGCTTACTGAAAATCCATTGACTCCCCACCGAGCAAGTCGCGGCATCAATTTATGCGACGTATTGCCTTTGATCCCAGTCCGAACCTTGATCGTAAGTGGCACCTCGCCCAGCGCACGAGACATCCCAATCAAGATTCGTCCAAGTTTGTTGTGGTTATCCAGGACTATCAACGAACGATAAATAAACCGCATCGAATTGCCAAGTCCAACTCACGGGCAGATCCAGCACCACTCTTGAACACCATGTCGATCGGACACCCACAATTCACATCCACAAAATCAAGCTGCGCCCGTTCTCGTCCGCTGCTGGGCCCAAACTCGGCCTTGAGGACTTCGGCGGTTCGTACGAGCTGAGCTACCTTTGCACCGGCAATCTGGAAGTCCAATTATAGAGCCTTCTAGGTCCCAGAGTAAAAGGACCTGCCTGAATACCAAACGTTTTCTCGATGGGGTGTCGTCTGACAAGGCTTAGTTCAGAGTTTGTACCTTGAAGCAAGGAAGAAGCGAGCGCCATCTCGGAACAGGTGATTTGGGCACCAAACGAGGCGCATAATCGACGGAATGGCTAGTTTTGTCGTATTAGCGACGTGGGTGGTGGAAAGGGGGAACCGTACCAAGTTTCCGACCGTAGTCAGCGGTGCAAGGTCTACGATGGATAGTCAGCCATAGATATTGCGACAACCGGTGGACCCGCATACAGCTCATTCCCTGCCACCTGAGCCGCTTCTTCTCGCTAGCTCGTATAGGGACATCGGGCGTATCCTTCTGAGCTTCCAACTCGTTGGCCCCCGGCGCCTTTGGGGGTTCCAACGGCGGTTCAGTTATCTGACCATCATTTCCTGCGTTGGTTATCCGAGATAACTCGTCGAGGTATGCGTCGGCTACAGGGGTTGGGTGCTAGAGTCATTTAGCGCAGTAATGTCCTTCATACGAAGGCACTCACCTTGTGCGTCCTCAACAATTTTTGCAGCCCGGGCGAAGGATAGTTCAGTTCTTGAACGTTGCCCTTGACTCGTTCGTACTTTTCGTCGTCTTTGACAAGCTCAAACGTGTTCCCAGTCTCCGATTCGTGTATCTTTACATGTGACCCAAGGAACCGGCACTTGAATCCAGACTGGCATTTGCCAGAGCAACTAAAG
This sequence comes from Ceratobasidium sp. 414, assembly GCA_019616945.1. Taxonomy (NCBI): domain Eukaryota; kingdom Fungi; phylum Basidiomycota; class Agaricomycetes; order Cantharellales; family Ceratobasidiaceae; genus Ceratobasidium; species Ceratobasidium sp. 414. The sequence continues at coordinate 34,482 of WSTK01000041.1, forward strand.
TTCGGACAGCGCGCTGCTCCGTCGAGATTAGGCTGCGATTCTGTTGGCGGCGCAGGCGTGTGGGGCGTAACAAACGGTTTGGTGGTCGACAATGCTTCAGGAGGGGGGGAAACGATATCTGCTGGCTTGCTAGCGAGGTAATGCGAGACGTCATGCGAGAACCGGCATCTAACCGAACCCACATCGGCCGATCAGTGCATTCCACTCCTGCCCATCCACCTCTAACGCTGCACTCACCGGTCTCCGTCGATACATGCTTCTCCGCGCGCAGTACCATGGCACAGCACGACCTCGTCGTGGACCCGAGCAAACTTGCGCGCCTTGTTGGCACCTTTTTGCACCTTTCGTTTCTCTTTTGCGAGGCGTTTTCGCTCCGAGGCAGGCAGGCGTTGTTTTTTCTGAGCTGGCTCGCCCTCTCCGTCTTCTTGCCCATCACTATCATTAATCTGGATCGTGGGATTCGTCTCGGCGCTACGCTTTTGTGGAAGATGGCTAGTGGTGTTTTCTGCTGCATCATCGTCCGGGGGTGGGGCGTCGCGTTGGAATGCGAATGGGTCGCCAATCAAGTACCTGTGATCAGGGGCGGTGGAAGCATGTTGAGATGGGTGGAGTGGGGGAGTGGGGATCATGAAAAGGGACTGACTCGGGTTTGATTCGTGCCGTTCCGGGCGGCCATTGTCGTATTTCGAGCTCGGCGGTTGGGGTGGCCATACCGGCAGGCTACGAGGACCGTGTGCGTCGTACGATGGTTGGGGTGAGGGAGAGTTTGGTGCCCATCATGTAGACCATACCTCGTGCAATCTACTCTTGGTGTTTAGACCGCCGTGTACTTCTTGATAGCACCGCGTAAATAACAGTTCCTTAGAAATAGCGACAGATGACAGAACTGCGAAACGTTTGAAGCTAGAGGCGAGTCACCTTTAGGCAAAGTGAGGGCCAAAAATGAAATGATACGAACGATTTGTAATCAGGCGCGCAAGATAACCAGTGATAAGATATATGAATGCCAAATTTGATAATTAACTTTTGCACCCCGTCCACGACCGCAACCACTCTCGCCACCTGCGCATAGCACCAAAACCGGCTCGAATCAACCCGAACGTTCTGACTCGCCTATCACTAGGACGGACTCTGTTGCACTCTTGTGACGCGGGCGCAATGTACGAGCCTTTTTTTCTCGCAAGGTGCTACGTGTCAATTCCGCCGGTCGATAAACCGTTTGAAGAAAGCAGAGTGGTGTCTAATTATCATCAGACTACAGCTAGCGCTCAGTGTTAGGTACTCGGTTCACCCTTGCCGGTCGTATTCTCGCATGCCCCCAGACCCCGCATGAATTAGTTCTAGTCACCGAAAATCTTTGCTTGTTGCTATGGGATGCTTGGGATTGGGATCACCATTGGGCCTTTCTACGCTTTGCTATTTCCGCCCATCCCCGGTGCCCATCCACCGTGTCTCCGCGTCGCGCCAACATCATCAATGATGAAGGTGGAGAGAACCCTTACCCCTCTCCGGGTTGTCTCGACTCCAAGTGCATTGCTTGAACGATCTAGACCAGCCCAACTGCCGCAAGTTTGCCGACAGTCCTCTGCCGCTGGTGATCGGCTGATCGCTCGCAATGCAGTGCTACTTGGAGCGTTTGGCGATACGGAGGGCCTTGCGACCGGTACGACTAGCAGCACCAACGGAAATTTGAGGTGTAATCCATTGTTCTGCCATGTGCACTGTCAGGTGTTTGGTCTCGGGCGGTCACTGTCTCCGGGTGCATGCTGTGAGCAAAATGGGGATTCGCTGCTTTACGCCTGCTCATCCACTGTGTCATCCTCCGACAGAATATGGGTAGAATATGTTGGTCCGTTCAGGATATTCCTGTGTCGCACTATGTATTTAATACTTGGTTGAAGTCTCGAGTCGAAACATCACTCCAACAACCTCCGCTGTATCTATTCGAACCCCTATTTACGCCATGGTCCAAACAGCGTTTACTTCCCGACCTGGTGGTCATGAGTTCCCTCGGCCTACAAAAACCAATGGCTATTCTTCGCTGGTTAACTGCTGGCATCACAACGCCTACCGCCAGCAAGACGTAGGGTACCAATTTGACAAGGTCGGTCAAGAGCATAAACCTGAGTGGGAAGCCACCCCCACAAGTGAGTGATCCAGTGATACAAAGCTCAGTTTGTACCTGATATGGCACCTTGCAGTTCTGGGAGAGGTTCACACTCAATATAGGGGCCGTGGCTTGACGAAAGCTAAGGCTCAGGAGGCGTCTGCGGAAAAGATAGCGAAATCCGGGCACTGCGTGAGTTTATAGTGAATCTTGGTTGTCAAAGTTCACTTGATCTCACGAATCATTCGACAGTAAATTTTCGAGGTGTCGGTTATCTTTAGACGAGTCGGGTTGTTTGTTGTCTACGTCCCGTTGTAATTCGTAATGTTCTACGCATAAGCACATATAATGTACCCTATTTTCTCCCTTTCTCTTCAGCGCGCATGGGTAGTGCATAGTTTCGCCCACAGTTAAGAATTCGCATGGTATGACTTGAGACTCAAATAACGAGTGGCATTGCTTAGTCATGACGATCAGCATTACGTCAATGTGGCTGGAACTCATTGACCCAGTCTCTTTCAGGCAACGTCAACCACCCCCCAACTATGGACCTACCTGAAGATTTGCAGTCCCGTATCAACCTCTTGTCCGGGCGGCTCGAGAAGCTCAAGTCTACCTCATTGCGAGGAGGGGACGAAGACGACGAAGACGAGCTTGACCGTCGCCACCAGTCTTGCGAAAAGAAATTACTCAAGGTCTTCCGCGACACTTGCGCTTTCGTCCGAGAGGAAATCGCTAAACAGAACCCACACCTCACAGAGATCGTAGAGGCTACGCAAAAGATCTTTGACGACGGGGTTGAATACGCATATGGGGATTCGCATCTATTCGATTTCCTCCCCTCTTGCGCCCACGACAATGCCGGTGGGCAGCCTTTGATCCTTGATACTACCGAAGGGGCGCTCCCGCTCCGTGAGCACTGTTTTCTGTATCATATATCACAACCGGCTAATCCTACTCCCAGCGGCGGGTTTCCTGAGTAATTTCCTCCAAAGCTTCGGACTTGAGGACAGGACCAAAGGCAAGCCTTGGGGACCACAGAACCTGCCTCGTGTGTTAACCGAGGGATGAAACAGGTCAATTGCCTCCGGGTCCTTGGAAAGACACTTCGAGACGTCATCCCAAAGCCTCCCAACACGGTTTTGGCCCCGAAAACTTGACTTGACGCCCATGGCAGCGAATTCACTGGCCAAGATCATCTACGATGCACGCTGCGAAGTCCAATCGAGCTCGATCTCCGAGCCAATCGATATGCACCTGTCTCAAGGCAACGCATACCTGGCCGTGATTGGGATGGGTGGATATAAACACCGCGTGCCGCACTTGGAGTATTGTCTTCTTGAAGGGAGCGAAGGATCCACCGATTTTCCGACTTGTCGTTTCCTTGCGCCTGGTCTTGCGGATGTCGCTGTTCATGCGGCGCTCGACGAGAGTCGCCGGCTCATTTTCGTGGCCGACAAGCGCAGGGTCAAGTCATTCGCTTGGGCTGCCCCGAATGGCGAGGCCTACGAAGAACCCCACCCGACGCATACTCTTGCATCTAGTCAATTACTCGGCCCTCTTGCTGTGCTTCCCAATGGGACCATCCTTAAAGCTGGAATCGGCGAGGTTGCGGTGTGGAATATTGATAGCCTTGGGACGCACGGAGCGAATGGTCGAAAAATAATCGGGAGCAAGGACAAGAACATACGCGAGAACACATGGCGCGATGATCCTGAGGATATCGTGTCGTCTGGCAGCCCTCCGACCTCCTTCATCCAGCTCCCCGGTCACGCAGACTTGGCGGTGGGCAAATGGAAACCGTTGGTTCAAGCGCCTTCAACTATGCTGTGCCAAATAGGGCGGTGTGGCTGCGCCACGATCGATTTGGAGCATGGAGGATCGATAGTTGCTCGCTACCTTGGACACGGCGGCGCTGTTACCGACCTGTCCGTCAGCGAAGCGGACCCCCAAGTATTCCTTACTGCGTGTAGCGATGGGTTTGCACGATTGTTTGACAGTCGCACGCCACTTCCCGTCCTCACTTTCGACGCTTGCCAGAATACGGATTCCTGTGATGCTGCCGTTTTGGCCCATCCTGACGGCATCCCCAGTAAATGCGCTTTACCATGTCGTCTATGTCTCTTGCTAACAACGTTCTTCCTAGCTGTATTTTCGGGAACCGGCAAAGCTGAACAGATTATAGTGTGGGATGTTCGTGCTCGTACGCCTGTTTATGAGCTTGCCACCGGAAACAACCGAGTCCAATCTCTCGCCTGGGACCCGACGCGCAACCACTTGTATGCCGACACCGAGTGCCGGTATCGTGACTGGATGGGATACCACCACGAGTATCGGTATGTGAAGCGTGGCGTGCACGGCGAGGGTGGTTGGCCAGATAATGCGTGGCACGTGGAAAAACATTTTGAGTACATGTTTGATGCCGGAGATCACAGAGTTTGTAGGTGATTCCAGTCCCGCACAATCCAGATATTAACACAGTTGCTCTCAGATCGCTACGCATTCAAAGAGGACCCAGATGTTTCAGTCTTGCCGCAGTACGGGGACGGTCGCCTGGGGGAGACGGATTCGTTTTGGTAAATTCAGACTAGCGTGGTAGCTCGTCAACCCAAGTCCTGAGATTAAGCCTGGTAACGCGAAACCGCCCCAGCTGTACAATATGGCCCCTGTTGATGTTATTAACTGTTAGTGTATAAATATATGCGAATGATAATCGTGAACGATGGAATATTGCGTCATTGGGTGAACTAGTACCACTTTCGGCCTTCTTAGACAACATCAACCAACGTCCATGGTCTTGCTTGAAGCCTTTCAAACCGTGTCACTAGGTGGGTCAGCGACTACGCAAGTTCATGAACAGCACGATACTCGATGAAGGAGGAGACGAGAACAGGATCGAAATGACCGGATAACTTTTGATCGAAGATGCTGGTGAGACAGAACTTCTGCCTCGTGAGTAACTGATGTACATCGGGAAATCGCCTTGAGTAACACCACTACCTTTAGCGTTGACAGCAGAAAATGCCGTGCGCGAACTCCTTCGATTCCTCCAAACCCCCAGCGTGGTCAAAGCTCGGTAAGCGCCGCAAGCAAAGTTCTTGTACTGCCTCACCAACAGGTAGGCTACCCAGACAGGCCTTAGAAAGGAATTATGCAACCACGTCTCAAGTCTTCGCCATTTGCGCGGTCTTGTCTCAGGATCCCTGTCTAGACGCCGTTGGCGGCTAATGTAGCGGCCGAGTGTGTCCGACGCGCGCTGCGGGATCCGATCACAAAGGACCTTCCCCCCCATATCAAACTTTGTCTGTCAGGCAGAAGCATATGTCTAGCTATGAGTGCGATGGGTAGGCCCAACTGTATATTACTATCTTATGGGCGGGGGTGAAGCAACCAATCTCGTTTCCCAAGTCGATACTTCTGACCTCGCGTCCCACTTGGTGCTAGACGAGGATTGGCGGCGGCGACGACGACAGAGCCAAGTCCTGCGCCTGGGTGTCCTTGTACCATCATTCAATGGTAGTTCTCTTGGCAGGAGCGAGTGGAGCGATCACTTCCATTTCCTGAACCCCGCCTGGTAAATATTGCTTCCCACATGGCGCAAAGTCGGAAGCGACGCTGCCAGCTTAGTTCGTCCAGACGATACCTCTAGTAATTGCGCTTTACAACATTGTTCATACTTCTCGCTAACAAAGTTCTTATTAACTGTGTTTTCAGGAACTGGAAAAGCCAAGTGGTCAAGGTGTGAGACATACACCTGTTTATAGGTGGATTCGTTTTGGTAATTCAGGCTCGCTGACCCAAGCTCCAACTTTTATCCTGCTTCTGGGAAATAATACTCACTGTAAAACCCAGTCATGTGTTAGACTTTATTGTAATATTTCAGAATATATGCGGCTCCTCGTCACGTGTGATCAACTTTTACGTCAGATATGAACTTGCTTGCTATTTTAGGTTGTCAGGTCCTGTTCCAGACTTCTTTCAAACCATGTCAACCAAAACCCTCGTCTAGCTATGGTGCTGCCGGAGGCTCTGCAATCTCGTATCACTCACCTGAGCCAGCAACTCGATGAATTTATAGGGAAACCAGAAACGAGGAAGGGAGAGGGGAAAGCCAAAAAAAGGTTTCTTAAAATCTTCTACGATACCTGCACGTTCGTGCGAGAGGAAGTTGTGAATCAAAGTCCACATATCCCAGAACTCGTAGAGTCAGCGCAGCAAATCCTTGATAAGGGCGTCGATCATGCGTACGGAAACTCTGATATGTTCGACCTGATGCCATCTTGGGCCCATGACAGGGCTGCTGGGCAACCTCTGGTCAAGGATCCTAATGGAGTACTAGGCCCCGCCTGTAAGTATTGCTAATATCGATTCTGCAAGCTACTTGATTAGTGAACACTATGGCCGCGTCTGCAGATGTTGTTCGTGAACTAAACCGAATTCTCAAGGTTCCTCGTGGCAGCCGGGAAATGGGTAGGCCGTAGCCATCTGGGTTTCTGATATCATTCAACTTATAAATCAAGTAGATGAAACTCGTTGGAATGACTCCATGAAACGCCATCCCAAGTCTTCGCCACTCGCACGACATCGTCTCAAGGTTCCTGCCTTGACACCAACAACAGCAAATCCAGTGGCTATGAGCGTGTACGATGCACGTTGCGAGATCAAATCCGAGCGAATCTTCGAGCCAATGAAGCTGCGCCTATCCCAAAACAACACTTGTCTAGCCTTAAATGGCTGTGGTGGATGGAAAAATAGGTCTCCGGCCCTATGTTATTACCTTCTGGACGAGAGCAAGACGGCCACTGGTTTCCAAAACCACCATTCCATGGAGCCTGGGCTCGCTGAAGTCGCCCTCTATATGGCGCTCGACGGGGGCCGGAAGCTCATCTTCGTTGGAGACAACCGCAGAATCAAGTCATATACTTGGGCCGCTCCGAATGGCGAATGCTACGAGGGCAAACCTCACCCTACGCATACTCTAAACTGTGACCGTGATAGCGGCCCTCTTACTGTTTTTCCAAATGGCACAGTTATTCGAGCTGGGAAGGGTCGGGCTGCGATGTGGGACGCCAATGGTCTCGAGACCCATGGGAAAACCAGTCAAGAAATTGTTGGAGAAGAAGACGAGAACGTACTCGAGATTACCGATCGAGACGATCCCGAGGACATCGAGCTCTCAACTGGGAGCCCTGCTACCTCTTATATCAAGTTCACCGGCCGCTCAGAGTTCTCCGTGACTGGATGGGAGCCGCTAGTCCAAATACCGTCAACGGTGATATGCCGTCTGGACAATTATCAATGCTTTACGATTGACCTGGAACATGGAGGGACGACCATGGCTCGCTATCTTGGACATGGCGGCAAAGTCACCGACTTATCTGTTAGTGGGGCGGACCCTCAGGTGTTCTTGACCGCGTGCAGCGATGGGTTCGCTCGACTATTCGACCTACGTGCACCGCTTCCTGCGCTCACCTTTGATGCTTGTCGACGAAACGAATTTTGCGATGCTGCTGTTCTCGCACACCCGAATGGTATTCCTAGTAAATGTTTTGGGCTACTTTATGCATAGCATCTACTAATTCTATCTTTATTAGCTATCTTCACGGGTACTGGCAAAGCCGAACAAATCAAGATGTGGGATGTCCGTGCTCGTACCCCAGTCTATGAACTTGCGACTGGGAACAATCGGGTTCAGTCCCTTGCCTGGGATTCGAATCGTAACTGCCTGTACGCTGCTACCGAGTGTAGTTATCAGGACCGGCTAGGTCTCCGTCACGAATATCGACACTCAAAGCGGTGGCAAAATGAAGATATTGACGAAGAGAATTTCGAGATCGACATGCCTGCTTGGCCAGAGAAAGCGTGGCACGATGAGAACTATTTTGGATATGCGTTCGATGCAGGAGAAAACAGAATTTGTAGGTAGTTTCAGCCGTCGGACTAGCCTGAGTACAAATATGCCCTGCTAGGTTGTTATGCGTTCAAAGAGGACCCTAATACTTCGATACTGCCAGAGTACGGAGACGCTGGGGTAAATGAGCCATCATCGCGCTGGTAGTCTCTCCCAGTGGCTAGCCCCGTCTGTTTCTTAAATCAAGCCCCCTTTTTTATCCGTCTGTATTGTACTTATATTCAGGTTTTTGTATAGCATTGCTTCTGCGAGGTATATATGCAGTTCCCCAGCAACCGCAAATCACTACGTCATTCTGTTTAGGTCCCTTTCAGACAACACCGACTACCACCCGTTTCTACTTAGTTCCGTTCGCAGAAACGCAGCCTCGCCAGTTGGATTTACTTGTTCTGCGATTCAAGCCATACTGCGCCGGGAGTGAGTGGGGGGGAACGTTACTGTGCGTGGAGGCTTGTGGAGACTTACAAACTTCCTGGTTGGCGTACTTAGCTGCTACCTAATAACATAGGAACAAGGCCTAACGAGTCCAATGATCGCAGCTGAATCTCCCACAACGTTTCTTGACAAACGAGCTGGTCGCCGGGTAACCACTTCCACAGTTGGTACGGCGAGCTTGAAAAAGATAGAAAAATTAGCAGGCATGCGGCTCTCAGTTAACTGTCGGTGTGCCTTACTGACTATATTCATGGCTGTTGTTCAGGTTAAACTCGCTGGACAAGAAATCGGGGCGTAAGTTGGAGGAACCGCGTGTGCTCTAGGCCGCCAGGTTGCACGATATTCGACTTCAACGAGTCTTTACAATAGTGTACACGACTAAATCACCTTGCTTCTGCAAGGTCACTCCAGGGGTCTAAATCATTACGCGAAATCGTGCGTGTACTAAATCACGTGAAATGTCTAGCACCGCTTTGCTGCACTTACTGTACGCTCAGGAACAATTGGTTCTGGGCACCCTTCTCGCCCTCTTCTTGTCGAGGTCAGTTCCCCTGCTCCCGCGGTTCAAGGCATTTTGTCCTCATTTTCGCCAGCTCAGGAGTGGGCCGAACCAAGCATGAGCGGCACCCAAGTCCGTCGAAGAAGATTTGAGTTGGCCAATCATATCCGCAAAGCAGAAGCGAGGTCAAGGGGCCCGGGTTCGGGCCGTTTGTTTAATAGACCATATGGCTCTGAATTCTGCCATACAAAGGGAGCAAACAGGCTATCAGGCAACTTGGTACACCTTTAAAGCAATAACTGGTGACGAGAGTTCAATGACAAGATTGTAGCGGAAATTCGAGACCGATCAACCGCGCCGAAGGTGGAGGTGCGGAGGTGTGGAGGTATCCGGCATGAGCTAAGTCTAAAAAAGGCAATAGTCAAATAACCTCCACCGCAGTTGACGCGTCCTACCCGCCCGCAGACGCGTACGCATACAACAAATGATTTATTGACCTCGTCTTAGGTCAGTGTCGTACGTATATAACCCCCACCGCTTTGTACAATTTCTACAACAGTTCCCTCTGCTCTTCCAATCTCCCCACAGCAACTAGTCTCGCATCTTTCGCAACCAGTGCAAATGTCTTCGCCCACCAAAAAGATGACCTATGGTATGTAAAATTATTAGTTCAATCTCCTGATTCTGACCACAAACTTCGCTATTTTGCAGTCCGTCTGGGCCAGTCCGGTCTGAAGGTGTCCAGGATTATTCTTGGAACGATGACCTACGGTAGCCCGGAGTGGCAAGGCTGGGTTCTCGGCGAGGAGGAAGGAATCAAACACATCAAAGCAGCGTAGGCGTCGTCGAGGCTCCTACCATGAAAGGAAGCTGACATGGCTGGGTCCATTAGCTACGATCTAGGAATTCAGACTTTCGACACGGCAAATGTCTATTCTAATGGTCTCTCTGAGGTAACCTTGGGCAAGGCCATCAAACAGCATAACCTACCGCGCGATGAGATCGTGGTCATGACCAAGGTTTGAGTCTCATACTTTATTACCCAGTTATGTGTGATTCGCTTACTTGTAATAAATTCTAGGTGTTTTTCACCGTTTCTCCTTCTATCAACGCCGCGTGGGTGGGCGCTCAAAACTACCCCAACCAAAACGGCTTGAGTCGCAAGGTGAGAGAAGTGGATCTAGAATATTGCAGGCGGGCCATTCACCTCACGGGGCGAACTAGCATATCTTTGAATCGGTCAAGCACTCTCTTGAGCGCCTCCAGCTTGACTATGTCGACGTCCTTCAATGCCACCGCTTCGATAACAACACACCCATTGCTGAGACCATGCAGGCTCTACACGATGTCGTGCAGGCTGGGTATGCTCGCTACATCGGAATGTCCAGCTGCCATGCGTGGCAGTTCCACGCGATGCAGAACTACGCCATCAACAACAAGTTGACACCATTTATCTCCATGCAAGATCATCATAGCTTGGTATATCGTGAGGAAGAGCGCGAGATGTTCCCAACACTCAAGGTAAGTTGTGTTGATTGAAGCGCATTCATCACACACTGACTGTTTACTGCAGCACTTCGGAGTTGGGATAATCCCATGGTCTCCCCTTGCTCGCGGTTTCTTGACCAAGCCCCTCGATACAAAGTCGACCCGTAGTGAAACTGACCAGTAAGTAGCATCTCGACAGTTCCCCCGAATGCCAACTTCTCACTGACCCATTTGCTGAAGGTGGCGTCACCACTACGCGACGGCCCATCCCGGAAATCTTGAAATCGTCAAGAGGTGTGTGCCTGAAATCCCATCAAAAAACATCGCCAACCAACTATCATACGTAGAGTCGAAGAGATTTCAAAGAAGCACGGCGTGACTATGGCTCAGATTGCTACAGCATGGAGCCTGACAAAAGTCACTGCTCCGATTGTCGGCACGACCAGTTTGAAGAATCTTGAGGAACTTGCTGGTATGTCTTTGAGAGTAAATGTTCGTAATGCTAGCCAACTTACCAACTCCCAATATAGCTGCAGTGCATGTTAACCTGAGCGATGAAGATATCAAGGCGCTCGAGGAGCCTTACGGTCCTCAGGTTGTCTTTGGGCACGATTAAATGGCAGGGATGACAATATTCTGTATCACAATAACTCCCATGAGCAAGTAGACGGTTTATGTTTTCATAACTCGCGCATGTAAGGCGCAAAACTTGTAAGCAAATAACAAAACGAAGGTGTCGATCATCCCCATGCTTATCATAGCCACATTGTTCGCCACATGATGGAATTCCAACTCGGCCATCCGGGCACCCTGGAAGCCCTGATTTCAGTCGTCTTAGTGGAGGTGTTGACTTGTCATTCGACTCCAGACACATACTCACGGAACCTCCACCCAGTTTTACCTGCAATGGATGCGTGGCATAGCAATCATACCCATTTAAGGATACTTGCTTTGATGTTGGCTGGCGAATCTCCACACCTCCACCAAGTTTTGGTCTTGTGAGCATGAGGGTCTGTATGGCCTTTCCTTCGCAGTGGCGGTGGCGGAGGGTAGGGGTGTGAAGGTGGGTCTGGTTAATACCATATTATTATCCAAATCACGACCTATTATTGAACAATACGTCCACCAACAAGTCGCTCCCATTAAGAAAATGGAATACGGTCAGGGCCAGCTTGCCGATGCAAACACCGTATACTCACACGTAGGACAGCACACCTGGGCAACCCCGAACTCAAAGTTTCACGTATAATACTCTGGACCTTCGGAGCGGTAGAATGAGTGTTGGATGATGATGAGGAAGGAATACAGTGCCCAGCAAAATGATTGCAGCACGTGGTCTGAATGACCATTGTGTGCTTGCAGAGTAGGAAGCAGAACAGCTATCGACTTGAAAATATACTTGAAGAAGCGCAGTATACGTAGAAATGATACGCAATAACAAGCAAAAAAATCGATAAGCAAACCAGGGAGAAAAGGCACAAACATTACCGAAGTGTGCTGCAATCATTTTGCCTGCAGACACAGTCCAGAAGGTAACTGTGCTGTTGGAGGGCAAGGAATGAACCAAAAATTGGCATTAAATTGTGCATACATGTAGTGCACCAGACAAATAATAATGGATGTATTGGAGGCTTGAATGCTTGGAACCAGACCTCCAAGAGGTTGAGCAAAGTCCAGCCAGAATTCAGCCAGAGCACCCCAGGCTACTGAGAAACCACCTGTGAGCCAGTAGTAGAAGTTGTAGAGAGCACTCTATTAGTTTAAACAGTACAGGCTCTGTGTACTTTGGTGCATCCATGGAGCTGAAAGAATGAAATATACTGAATTTGAGCAACACCCCCTTGGAGTAAATGCACCAGAACAAGGCATTGAAATGGCGCATATACTCAGCACTTGGTCCACAGATGTATTGGATACTGGGGCATCTGTGTGCCAGATTTCAGCTTTTTATCTGCCTTGCCTGGAGAGGTATGCATAGATATATCTATGTTGATGGGTTTACTATATGTACAAACCCTCTATTGTCATCAAATTGGACATGAGCCATGAACAGCTCTCCAGGCATGGCAGCTACAGAGCTGAAATCTGGCACACAGATGCCCCAGTATCCAATACATCTGTGGGCCAGGTGCTGAGTATATGCGCCATTTCAATGCCTTGTTCTGGTACATTTACTCCAAGGGGGTGTTGCTCAAATTCAGTATATTTCATTCTTTCAGCTCCATGGATGCACCAAAGTACACAGAGCCTGTACTGTTTAAACTAATAGAGTGCTCTCTACAACTTCTACTACTGGCTCACAGGTGGTTTCTCAGTAGCCTGGGGTGCTCTGGCTGAATTCTGGCTGGACTTTGCTCAACCTCTTGGAGGTCTGGTTCCAAGCATTCAAGCCTCCAATACATCCATTATTATTTGTCTGGGTGCACTACATGTATGCACAATTTAATGCCAATTTTTGGTTCATTCCTTGCCCTCCAACAGCACAGTTACCTTCTGGACTGTGTCTGCAGGCAAAATGATTGCAGCACACTTCGGTAATGTTTGTGCCTTTTCTCCCTGGTTTGCTTATCGATTTTTTTGCTTGTTGTTGCGTATCGTTTCTACGTATACTGTGCTTCTTCAAGTATATTTTCAAGTTGATAGTTGTTCTGCTTCCTACTCTGCAAGTGTACAATGGTCATTCAGATCACGTGCTGCAATCATTTTGCTGGGCACTGTAAACCATATAAAAGCAGCGGATGTGCTCCTAAACAGCCCAACGTACATTCGACTAATCAGTATATATGATTTTGGTATTCAGACACTTGACACCGCAAACGTCGGCAACCACAGGGTCCGAGGTTCCTACAACGGCTATCTTGAGAAACGGCTAGATCAGCCCATCATCCTTCCCAATGAGGTTCAAACCTTTGGAAGATAGCTCAGCGATGTGCCTGCCCTTAGAGGGCGCATCATGAACGTGAACGCAACAAACTGCGCGCTGTCGAACGGCGCATATATGCTGCTCCAGCGCTGAGTGAGTAATCATTACGTCATTCTGTGGGCTAGCACTACTTTAGGCAGCTCTGCGTTGGACCTTCTTTCAGACAACGTCATCCAACGTCCCGGCACCAATGGTTCTGCCTGCTGCTCTGGAATCTCGTATCGCGCGCTTAAGTGGGCGACTCGACAACTTCATTGGAAATCCAGTACCGGAGGACAGTGAACTGGACGATAAGGCCTACAAGTCTCGAGAGAAGAAGTTTCTCAAGATCTTCAGCGACACATGCGCGCTCGTCCGCGAGCAAACCTCAAACCAAAACCCACATCTCCCCGAGCTCGTCGAACACGCGCAGCGAATTCTGGACGACGGCGTCGAGCATGCTTACGGGGATTCCCAGATGTTCGATTTCATGCCTTCCTGGGCCCATGACGATGCTGCCGGTCAACCTTTGATCAAGGATAATCTAAGCGAAGCGAGACTTCCAGTTCGTGAGTATTTTTGATATTTGTCTCGAGCTTCTCGGCCAACACGATTTCTGGTTGACAGCGGCAAGCTCCCTTCGTGAGCTCTTTCAAATCCTTCAGGTCCCTAGCAGCAGTCTTAATATGCGTAAGTTCCAAATGTCGCATATTAGCGCGCTGGCTGACACATATAGTCGAGGGGATGACTCCAGATGCTTGGACGGACTCCATGAAACGTCATCCAAAGTCTTCGCCACTCGCACGATTCCGCCCCAAGATCCCCGCCTTGACGCCGACAGCGGCAAATCCGCTAGCAATGCGCGTTTACGACGCGCGCTGCGAGGTTCAGTCGGCCCACATCTCATCGCCAATTGATCTATATATGTCTCAAGACAACGCGTGTCTAGCCTTGAACGCGATGGGTGGATGGAAGAACCGCTCACCTGCGCTATTTTACTACCTTTTGAACGGAAGCGAACAGACGGTCGATTTCCCGAACCGTCATTTTGTAGAACCTGGTCTCTCCCATGTCGCCTTTCACCTAGCTCTTGAGGAAAGCCGGCGGCTCATATTCGTGGGGGACGAACGAAGAGTCAAATCGTATGCCTGGGTGGCACCCGACGGCGAAAACGAGGATGAGCCTCTCCCGACGCACACCCTTGCTTCTAGTCAGAACCGTGGCCCTATGACTATCTTGCCGAACGGCACTCTGGTCCGAGCCGGGAAGGGCCAAGTCGCTGTGTGGAACATAGACGACCTCGAGACGCACGGGGAAGACGGGGACGAAGTAATCGGGGAAGATGACAAAGATATGCTCGAAAACACATGGCGCGACGATCCGGAGGAGGTTGAGACCTCGACTGGCAGCCCTGCGGCCTCTCACATCAAGCTCGCCGATCAGCCAAACCTGTCCGTGACTAGGTGGCGGCTTCTGGTTCATGCTCCGTCAACGATACTTTGCCACTCGGATTCCTACGACTGCTTTACGATCGATCTAGAGCACGAAGGGAAGATAACTTCTCGCTACCTTGGGCACGGTGGTAAAATCGCCGACCTTTCTGTTAGTGGAGGAGACCCTCAGCTGTTTTTGACTGCGTGCAGCGATGGTTATGCTCGTCTATTCGACCTCCGTACACCACTCCCCGTTCTCACCTTTGACGCTTGCCAACAAAACGAATACTGCGACGCCGCTGTCTTGGCGCACCCGGATGGCATCCCAAGTGAGTGCGCTTACATATTCGTTGACATCTCGTTGAATTCGTTCCGATTAGCTGTTTTCACCGGCACCGGCAGAGCCGAGCAGATCAAGATGTGGGACATCCGCGCACGCACACCAGTGTACGAGCTCGCAACCGGAAACAACCGGGTCATATCCCTCGCATGGGACTCGACACGCAATTTCCTATATGCTGCCACCGAATGCAGTTATCAGGACAGGATGGGCTACCGCCATGACTATCGTCGCGCAAAAATAAGCACTCGCAAGGACCAAGAAGACGACGACGAAACTATGGACGATGGTGATTTTGATGACTTTGAGGAACGTGCCTGGCCAAAGAATGCGTGGCATGACGAGAATTATTTCGGATACGCATTTGACGCGGGAGAGCACCGAATTTGTAAGTTGTTTCAGCCGTCATATCACGATGTTGGTATTGATAATGTCTGTTCTAAGATCGCTATGTGTTCAAGGAGGACCCTAGTATCTCGGTCGTACCGGAGTATGGAGATGCAAGGGTGGGTGAGTCTTCGTCATTTTGGTAGTTCCTACAAGTTTAGCCTGGAGGGTCAATTTTTTCAATTGTTGCCCGGTCAGGCGGAACTTTCTTATGTGTGCACCTTGAAGCTTGATTGAAACATGTACTAGTACGATCTAAAGACTGTGACTCGAAACATTGTTTCTCGCCGCAACCTGAGCGCATTAGTGGGGGATAGGCACGGAATCTTCTGCTGCGCCGTCGACGTTTAAAGCGACCAACGTACGGGCCACCATGTTGTACCCCGCAACCGTCAAAACAGCCTCAACAACCTGCTTATCGTCTCTCATGTGCTTTTTGAACTCTTGGAAAATTGGCTCTGGGATATGCGCATTTCGAGTAGACGCATCCGTAAACGCAATCGCAGCAAGCTGGGCGTCGTTAAATGGTGTCGCCTCGCGGCCAAAGGGAGAAAAGGTTGAATCTCGGATGAGGAGGAGCTGTTCGGTCGTCAAACCCTCTTTTCTACCGACATCTTCGTGAAGTCTCCACTCGTAGGCTGCACCCTCGAGAGCGGCAACACGAAGTATCTAGGAACATGGGATAAGCCTGGGTTAAGGTTAGCGTCCAAATCAGTACTGACCATGAGCTCTCTAATATCTCCGGGAACGGTGCTATTATATCGGATTTGACTAAACATGTTCTGCCAGCCTACTGCGAACCTGTTCTAGAGTCAATTTAACGGTTCATGAGTTTCGCCGCTCACGGGATACTTACGGCTCAGAATTTAAAATTACTTTGTCGAGCTCGCGAAGTTCTCCGTGTTGTTGATTGCGAATGGAATCTGCGACTTGAGAAATGCCTGTGGGTGGATCCACACGAGCGACTCGCTGACTGACTGTGGGAATCCTATGAAAAATGATAAACGAGTTCGTATTGAACGATAAAGTGGGGTATATGCTCACTCAAACATGGTAAAAATCGAATAGGTAGGACAGAGATGAGTTGTGAGCAATTCTGTCCAGGTCGAGGTATTCGCTTTTGTGCTCCGAAGACCCTAGTTTTACCGCACGAGCGACTTCATATACTAAGCAGCATCTCGCCACCGATTCCAGGTGAGATGCGACCGGATCGCGGTAGCGATGGCGCGGATATATGCTGGACGCACCCATGCGCCATTCGTCATTGGCAAATCTGGGGGGAGGGAGGGTAAAGCCATAAATATCTACCTTTAAACGTATCCCGCCTCGCCGATCTGAGATGGAGAAGCACTAGAGATTTTAGCTCATAATCTTTGATAGTACGATACACACCACCAGGCGTTCTCATTGCGAATTGTGGAATAATTCTCGCGATGAAAGCGGGGCTACTGCGTACAGTCCCTTGGAAGTTAAACTTGGGAACTCACGGTAATTAATATGAACGCAGATGAGAGAGATGTTTATCCAACCAGCATGGGAGCACATTGGTGCCCGGGAGATTATGTCGTCGTGGGGTGAAAGGCTGTCGGCGCGAGCGTTGAATTACTCGCCAGAGCCACTCCGAAGAGAGAGCTGACCGTACGAAAAACTCTTCAGACCGGGAAATTAAAATCAAGGGTGCTTGTGAGAAACGATAAATGATATGCATATTATAGGAGGGGCGGGTAGCCAGCGTTTGGAGTCTTCCATCAGTGTCACTTTGATACCAGCGAGGAGAGAAACGAGTCCTGGCCAAAGATTTAGCGAGTTCATATTTATGACTAGAGGTTTTGGTAGTAACACGGTTGCTCGCGCGGGAAAATGGTTAGACACAAAAATTTAGCGATTCCACCACCTGGTGTAGGATGGTGGTCAGGTCTAAGCGAAAATCGGTCATTGTTGTGTGGTCAAGCAACAAGCGCTTGTCTCAGGGCTGGGTCGCACGGTTAACCTGGTCAGCTGCCCCGCGTGCCTGTAGACAATCGCTAACGCGTACACATAATCTCTGGTAGCCTTGGTTCCGTCTGATTTCTTCGGCACCGACGCGGGCACATGACTATTAGCTGATCGGGCTTGGCTGTAAATCACATTCTTGCGGCATCGTACGGCCCACATCTTGGCCCGGACTGTGGACAGACAAGGAGTATCGACCGCTTGTATTTTCTGGGCGCTCTTGGAGCTAGTTCGATGAGAGGGTAACCCCGGATATTGCGGAGGATTGAGTTCATTTGGTCTTCAGGTACAACACTCCGAACTGGGATCACGAGCCCAAATGCTAAGGAAGTGTGCAGAAGTTGACTTTTGCCCAGAGGAAATATGCGGGGGGGATCTGTCTTTGCTCATATTCTAACGCTCAGCCAATCAACTGCAATACCGTCAACGGCCCGAGCTGCTCACCTCTGATCGTCTGGAAGACCGTAACCAATCCCTCTTCCTCCCGATTGTAAGGACACTACATATTTTTATCCAGAGTTCGCTTCCTCTGGTGGTGTGGTAACCTCATTTTTGCTAGGATTGGCTATTACAACGTAGAACACATGGTGCCTTATCGTCGTTGCCGAAGCTTCGCAAGAACCTCGCGCGTCTTCGGAGGGAGCCAAGAACCACGAGACTCTCCGAATAAGTGTTGTAAGGCGGTAACTATAAGCAAATATTCTGCTCATTTACTAACATGTAGCATCAGCTGCTCCCACCGGCAATCGCCAAGCACCGCATGGCCCATGCTTGCCAACCGACAATACTGCGAGTCCGCGGCGCGAATCATATGCTCAGCCATGGCAATAATAGTTGCGCAGTGCTGCTAGTGCTGTCGCTACTGGCGAGGAGCATGCATAAAAACCTCGACTGAATGCTTCGGGAGTGGAACAACCCCACCTACTCTTCTTCTGCCACCTTTCTTTACCCGCGTATATACCGAAGATGAAACCCCAGGCGATTGCTGCCTCGCTTGCGTTGTTGTCGGCCCCAGCGGTTGCTCACACCATTTTCCAGGTACGTGGATGGACCCGTGGCCTACTTCTTTGGACTCATGCGTATGCGAACTGTATTGTAGGAACTGTACGTCAACGGAGTTTCTGCTGGACATTTGAAGGGAATCCGGTACCCCTCGTACAACGGCCCGATCACAGATGTCACTAGCAACGATGTCATTGTGAGTCTACGGTTACTTCTCACTTCCCGAAACTTGCGTTAACTATTATCTGGGTAGTGCAATGGTGGTGTCAACCCACTTGTCACCCCTCTGGACACGACGATTATCAATGTCCCAGCCGGTGCCACTATCACCCACGAATGGCACCACGGTCTTAACGGCCGTGACACAACTGACGCTGCTGATCCCATTGATATCAGTCATTTGGGTCCCGTTATGGGTGAGTTTAGCGGCATGCCCAAGCCAAGCTCTTCTCTAACCCGAACAACTAGTGTACCTCGCCAAGGTTTCGAATGCGACCCAAACGACTGTCACTGGTCTCAATTGGTTCAAGATTGCCGAAGATGGCCTGGATTCCAGCGGCCAGTGGGGCGTGAACCGCCTTTACAACGCTGCTGGGAAGGCGACCGCCGTCATCCCCAAGTGTATCCCGTCTGGGAACTACCTGCTTCGCGCGGAGATCATTGGTACGTGCTTTCAGAGCGCTCTGCTTGAACTTGGTTGACTCAAACCATTTTTCAGCCTTGCATGGTGCTTCGTCGTACCCTGGCGCTCAGCTCTACATGGAGTGCGCCCAGATTAACGTTACCGGTGGTGGAAGCGCCTCGCCCGCGACGGTGTCCTTCCCGGGTGCCTACTCCGGAACTGACCCCGGTATCTTGGTCAACGTGAGTCCCGAAGATACGCTAGTCGTGGACCCGAGCTGACCATGCTCTCAGATCTACGTAAGACGATAAGCGCATAGAACCAGGTCTCGGCCGCTAACACTCCTCCATCCTTTAGTACCCGCCCCTCACCAGCTACACTATCCCCGGCCCTCGTCCTTTCACCTGCGACGGGACAACCGCAACCACCTCGTCCGCTGCAGCTTCGACCACCAAGGCCACGACCACTACCACGACCACCACAACGACCAAAGCTTCCACTACCACGACCTCGGCAGCCGCTACTTCGACTGGCACGGTCGCCAAGTACGGCCAGTGCGGTGGTATCGGCTGGACGGTAAGTTGCTTAGCCTTATTATTGGCTTCACTACGGTGGATCTAACTGCGTTGGATAGGGCGCGACGGCTTGTGTGTCCGGAACCACCTGCACGGCGGTCAACGACTATTTCTACCAGTGCCTCTAGTCGCCTGGGCTCACTTCCTTGGAGTTTACAGCAATAAAGTTATTGTCTCCTTTGAGTGGTGTCTGAATATATTTTATAGATGTCGTGACGACGACCCGGTATGAGTGTTGATTTCTTAAACACCGCACAAGGCTTAAAAGTGACAAGAAGCTCCACTTGAAGCGCGACAGCATTTCTCGTATTATGAAAACTTTTTCAAAGACAAATAGCGTGTAACCCCCTCAGTAACAAGACTATATCATTTTCTCGTCTTGTCCTTGATCCGTGCTCCAAACCATAGAATGGCCATAGCCACAGTCCAAAAGACTATGATCCGGAAGGCATGATGCACCCATGCAGGTGAGGGATACACACACACAGCGAGCATCACGCCAAGCCCTCCGGCAAGATATACGCCGAAGATGGACGCCGGAGATTCAGTCGATAATGCCAAGGCGCTAAAAGCCAAATCGTCAAAACTCCGTCCGAGCTCCAAGGCGACACGAAAACGGCACTCACTATGCAGCCGCTCCCAAAACAGCACAGCCCCGTCTCCCTAGCACTGTCGCAACCGTCCGCTGACCGGCGGCGACATCCGCCTCGATATCAGCTGCTGCACCCAGGGCGTGAACCGATGCCGTCACTAGACCCAGTACGTAACCTTTGGACGGAATGTCGTCCACACCCCACCGCCTGCCTACCAGCGCACAGCACGACGAGAACCCGACAAACCACGAGAGCCAGACGATTAACCCATTGGAGAGCGAGTCCACGATTGGGATTTCCTTGAGTCTAAAAGGAGGAGCCGAGTACATCCAGCCGAGCGCGACAAGTGCAGCAGTGGAAACTGTGGGAGCGTAGGCTTCCCAGGGCCCTACAGCAGGGCGTGCGGAGAGATATGGTAGAAGCGAGATGCCCAGGGTGATGGCAGAGGAGGTGACGGCCGCCCGGTGTACGAAAGCGTGGTGCGCGGGAGGTAGTATGGTGCCTTCGAGCGACGTGGCGGATTTGCGAGGGTTAAGCAGGTCGGAAGCGTAGTCATGGATGTCGTTTATACCAAATACAACTATGTTTACAGGCCGTAATATTAGTGCAACGAAACCCCTGTTATTGGTGAGAGGACTCACCAATACATAAAGGAAAGCTGAGGGTCGCTATCTGCGTGAGGCAGATGACTAATGCACCAAACGATTTGGGTATCACTCCAGAGTGAATAGCGCCAATGCCGTATAGAATAGGTCCAAAAGTCCATCCCGGAGGTCGACTAGACTTGACCAGCATGACAAGATGTTGCCAGAGCGTGGGATTTGGCGCGAGGGCCGCCGAGGACACTAGAGAAGTTATACTCCCTAAACATAGT
This sequence comes from Ceratobasidium sp. 414, assembly GCA_019616945.1. Lineage (NCBI taxonomy): Eukaryota > Fungi > Basidiomycota > Agaricomycetes > Cantharellales > Ceratobasidiaceae > Ceratobasidium > Ceratobasidium sp. 414. Next base: position 55,642 of record WSTK01000041.1, read on the forward strand.
TGAGCGATACAAACTACAGTGCAATGGCGTTTAAACATACCGTAATTCACCATTATTTTTACACGACAACGAGCAGTAAAAAGACACGTAGACAATCCAAATACAACAACACCTGTCGTTCAAATACAAAAGGTACCCAGTCGGTTGTTTATATAGGGTTGTTCGAGAGGTGAAAGGCCAGAATGCAGGTAGATACTCCTAGGTCAATAATAGGCTCAATGGGGGAGCTCGGCCAGTCCGTCGTGGCCGAGATAGAGTGGCATGTGAAGCCGAGGTGCCCGATCACGTGGCTGGCCAAGCGCCCGTTCCGACCTGCCACATCAGGCCATGTATAAATCCCAGCGAGGCAACCTTGGATTTAATCATCGCAACGCATCCGGCTTGTTACAACCATGGCCACAAACTCCCCCCAATACACACCTCTCCAACCCACGGGCGAACCTTCCGTGAGCGAACCTCAAGGTGGTGAAGAAGAGCCCCCCGACCGCTTGAACGAGTCACTGGAACGCCTATACAAGGGTGCGAATGCCGTTATAGCCGTTATCAACCGAGTATTCATAGTCTAAACTCCCAGTCTTTGAGCCACTTTTACGATTTCTGGGTCCTGTGACCAAGATCGCACGGTTGCTTACTGCGGGGTATGCGTCGGAAGACGCTCAACGACGGTACGCGTGACAGTATCTTTGAAGAGCTCTCCTTACAGTGCTTCCCATCCACAACAGATTGGAAAGGCGGGCTGACTGGGGACGATTCCGGAAAGTATTGATGATCAAGCTGCAGAACATTGGTGTTGTCGTACGTATATGGCATGCTTCGTAACAACCTCCCTAACTTTATTATTTGTTACCCTTTAGTCAGGCCTATTACTGGCGTGAGTTTGTCTCTAAGAATATTGACCCAAAATAACCGAGACAACCACTAGCGCAAATACGAACCTTCTGTGCATGGGCCCAACTCGACGAATGACATACGTAACCTGTCTAGCATCTATTTACATGAGCCTCATGTCAATTATATTCGGATTGCTCTGCTTATGGTCCATCGTCGGAGTGCACCCATCCCGCCTTCGAGTAAGTCCTGTCCCGTACTTGCCAACCAAACGACTCAATCGCCGCAATACGCTCAACAGGAACTGTCTAAACAAACAATCCTGTTCTATTACCTCAACTCGACCCCTTCTCTCTTTGGCGGAGCTTCTGCCCTCGCGTTCTTTGTCGCAGTTGGAGCGTGGGTCTGGCTCGAGACGGATCAAGGCATCGTATCGCGGGTATTGGTTATACTACTTGGTGCTGCGCTTATGGGGAACGCTGGTGCCTGCTTTGTGCTGGGGGCAGCGGACTGGGGCGAGGAGTCTGAAAAGGATTAGCCCATTCTATTGCTCCAACTAAATCTATAGTAAACCGTAGGATAGTTAAACAAATGAACCACTGCGTTCGAGACAACTGGCTCAATGTATGATACAAGCAAACAAATATTTACAGCACCTGGACACTACAACACACGCCAAGCCAGCTATACACATATAACACAAGTCCTTTAAGACATACTGAAACATAACCACAACTCGAAAATAAGACCGCAGACCCGCACTATTCAAGTCCAATAATCTAGTAAAACGCTAACTATCCTCCATTACATACTCATCGATTCTCTATCATAAGCTAATAGCCGTGCATACTCAAGCAAGAGCCTGTAGACCTACCACACCACCCACGGTCAGCGAACTCCAATTTGATTACAACACTAGATACTTACATAGACCTGCATATCTTCCCATCTCCAATAATGCGCCGAAAACTCCCGGGCATGCGCCGCAATCGTTTCGGCCATGTCGTCGTGCCCCAGCGATTGGTTTGCGCCTGGGGCGCCCATGAAGAAAGCCAGCGTGTCGTATAGGTCCGAGTAGTCGGTTTGGATAGGTACATAATGATAATAAGGGACCAGCCTGGAACAAGAGCTATCAGAGCGCCCCCGAAACAGAGGAATGAATCAGCGCACCAGTCAGAGTTCCACTCGGGGAATATGGTCATCTTGAATACCACACTAAGACTCGGGTCAGGCATGAATCGTATAAAGTCGTCTTGAACCAAAACTTACGCCCCAGAAGCCAAGAGTCGCTGAAAACGGGAAGACCAGCCATTTCCATCTGCAAAAAGCAATTTTTCATTAGTGTCTCATCCTCCCAGAACGATGCGTGACGCACCAACATCAAGTAAAAACTTGCGGTCCAGCCCAGCCTCCCATCCGACCAGTTCTCCCCAGTCCAGCGCACTCTCCATCTGTCGACACGTATCATCCGTCGCGGACTGTTCGCATTGTATAGGTGGCCCAATCATCTTCACGTCCATATATCGCTCATTCAACACCTCCCGCGAGTGCGTCTCCAAACGGACCGTACCCGCCTCGCGGTCCTCGACAAGTAACTCCACGTCCGGCGTAACGTTTGGATCTATATTGTTTCCGTTACGGTTGGCCAAAACGTGCAGGCGCACACGATGGGAGAACCGCCAGTCGTGTTGGTGGTTGAACCCTTCGCCTGTGCTCCGTCCTCGCCAAAATACCTTTTCCGTCCGATTCACCCAAGGAACCGGCTCGCCAAACTTTCGTAGGTATACCTCGCGCGGGGTGTAATCCTGTAGAGCTGGGTGTAAAATCGCGCCCCCGGCCGAAAGTTGGGACTGTACGAAGAAAGGAGAGGCAGAACGTGGGTGGGGAACGTCATAAGCAAAGTACCCGTGCCGCTTTAGAGGGTTGTTCAAGATTGCTGGGTTGGTGCAGAATGACATGCTTGCGCGGTGGTCTCGGATGAACGTATGGGTGTGCTGGTTTCGTTCAGGGAGAGCGGAGGTATAGAAGGTCACTGGATCTCGGAGACATGCATTGGCAACCCCACGGCGGGGGTTACGTTCTACATCTTCAAACCTTGTGACTTGGGCTTCAGTAAGACCTGTAACCGGCATATTGAGACTCTGGCAAGTTTAACGTAGATAAACTCACGGCGGCCTTGTGTTAAAACAGTGTTCACGGCAAGCCGCATATCCTCGGCCAAAATGCTAGGACCCATATCATGGCCAGATACGTAGAACTTGATGTCCGGAAGATCCTTGGCAAAAACCGAGACCAACTCCCCAAAGTCAGAGGCAACCACCCAGTCGGCGAGTTTCCCGCCCACGGTTACGTTGCCGTCTCTTATGTCGAGGTTATAAGTATGTTCTTCCACCGAAACAGCAGCAATTCGACGTAGCAAGATGTGGTGTTGTAGAGCTAAAAGAGGTTTGATGTCGCGGTCGATTTGGTCAAACTGTAGAATTGGCGGGTGGTCACGTTAGAGAAATGAGGTAAAGGACACACTCACCTCGTCGATAAGCTTGAACCCAACACTCCGAGCAAAATGATACCTGTAACGTACATGTGGATGTCTCATATATTTGTTCGGCGTGAACTAGCGTACCATTCGTCAAACCCGAGAGGTGGCTGACGACCGTACCTGCGTCGATACTCCCCAACGGCCCCATCCAACGTGGTACTCTGACTAGATAGAACTCAACCAGTCAACTACGCGTAGAAAAGGCTGGCTCGTACCTCGCAACCATGTGATTCCATTTCGCCTCCGCGTCAACTATTAACCCGTGAAGCGGGTGAGGGCCTCCCATCGTGACCTTCAAGCGCCCGCCATCAACAGGTTGATGGGTCAGGGGCGCTGGGGTAGGCAATCCGGCCGAGGAGTCGTTAGAATGAGGCTGCGTGTCTGGATTTGATAGATCATAGTCTAGAACCGAGTGCCATGTGCTGGGAGCAAGAGAGAGCTGATATACACAAAGCAGAGCGAAAGCGGCGATTGCTGTAACGACAAAGATAAATCGTCTGCGTTGGAAGAGGGGGTTACGCCGCGAGACGAGCGGGCTGGGCATCGTGCTGCAGTCGTTGCTGGAGTCTCGCGAAAAGTCTTGGACATCGCGCGGCTGCAGATGATGCCTTAGATCAGGGACTTCACGTGACTCCGATCAGTCAAACCGACTCGATCAAAGTCGCGTCCTGGCTTGTAAGATGCATACACTCGAGTATTTTGCATCTGTCCGTGCTGCACCACATAATAATGGCATATAAGTGTTAACATCCCAATTAAACCTAACCGTTTCCCCAGGCATGAACATTCGCGTGTTGTTTACCTGGTTGGTTCTGTGCCTGGATTCTTATCCTCTTGGCCAGGCACAATAGATAAGCTGGGTATGGGCGCTCGCGTTATCTCCCCTACCGATCGTAAATGTACAGACGCACCACACGGGGACCTCTTCTCCGTTGTAATCTGCCCTAGCAACCCTTCAGTTCGTGGACAAACATGCGTTGACGTGCCTGAAACCGGAGTGATACGTCGTTCAAGTCTGCACTCGCCGTTTTCTACAAGGAGCGAGCGTTTTGAACGTTCGTCTGAGTACCCCGTGGAATTCTAAATGCACGCAGAAAATATCACCTTGTACTAGTACCCGACTCTGAATGGATATGCGGTGGAAACTAACGTTTAATATGGTGGGGAAACAACAGAAACGTTGCACGACCCATCTAGTTTACATCGGAGAGTTGCTTCCAGTCGAAGCATCGCCTCCATTCCTCTCCGAGCTTAGCATTACCGAATTCCAGCTTGACTGAACCATAGCGAGAGATGACTGCGGTATTCTGGGGTCGGAGGAGGACATCGCGCAAGTCGTAGGGAACCCATACGAGCCGATTCTGCTTAGCGTTGACCAATGTGTGGATCATGCCCCCAGAAATCTGACAACCATGAACTGGCAGGATCTGCCAGTTTCTTGAAAATCCCAAACTTCTGACAACATAAATATGATCTTTTGCACACAACTTGGGTTCTTTGCCAGGGATGGCTCTTGATGAACAGATCAGTTGTATGTTTATGCTATTTATGTGTAAAATCGAACTCGTATGTACCTGTACTACGGACTCAAATATGTCAGATACCACCAATTTGTTAGGCAAATAATCAAAGAACACCACTTTGAGCAAAAAGGGTGGGTATATGCGCTATATTACCTCATCAGTCACGCCTCATCAATAGCTTTCGGTGCCTGGAGCATTCTCGGCCCGTTCCGGGTAAGCTGCCGATCATCATATTTACAAGGTTCTGGGTGGGCACCCATATAAGAACTATGGCCGGAAGTGACGCCCTCAAACTACCCCGACATCCATGTCTACCACGAGCACCGAGATCATCGATTTTGTAGTCAACGATGCCGTGTCATACATTTCGTCGCTGATCCAAGGCAAACTCTTCAGCGATGCCCTCGAAAAGATGGCCGATTTCTTCGAGACGCAGGCAGAGCTCAAAGCTTCGATTCCATCCGTGTTGACCGAGGAGAGGGTTGCCAAGGGGGTAGATCCACTCGTGTTTTACCTCGAGCAATTCGAATCACACCTCAAGAGTGCTGCTCGAGGGTGCGTCGCAATAGATATGGTCGTGGTTGGTATCAATGATCTCGTTCTCGCCGATTAGGTATCCGAGTAATCTGGACAAGTTCTTGCACGACGCGGGGGATACCAACAACGGCGCCCACGAGCGGCTAAACAAGTTTTATAACAGCGTCACTGGCCAACCTGGTACCAAAATTGGAGGAAGCACCCTTGACGTATGGCACGCCGACGCGTTCCAGAAACTCTCGGATGCGGCTCTAGTTAACTATCACATAGTCAACTACGTTGATGAGATCGATGAAAAGCTCAGCCACGTATGCTCTCTCCTTCGAAACGGAATAATTATTTTAACTCTCACAACCAGCGGTACCTCACCTCCTATACCAGTTTTTCGCCCTGCTGATGCGCTTATCGTTTCAGATCCCGAGCAAGCTCAAGAATGGGCCGATAAATGGGCCAAGAAAATGACGGAACTCCAAGACGTAGCATACAAGAATTATCCATCTGTTCTCAAGCTCCTGATCCCAGGTTCCTACGATGCCGATTGGCTCCCAGCCGAGACCGAGTGGCGCTTCGAATACGTGAATGATCCGTCAACATTGCTCACGTTGTGGCTCCCAAACGTACCGTTTGTCTTCCCGTCGAAGGAGTACCCCAAGGGCGCCAAGTATACCCGATGGAAGTTTGATCCTTCTCTGGAAGAGGGAGCGGTGGGGCTCAACTGCAAGTCGCGGAGAGCCGCGCTCTTAGAACTCCGGCCGGATTTTGAGCCAGGAAAGACAGTGGAGCGGTCGTTTAGTATGGAGGAGGCTGCGCAGATGGTGACGAACGGGAAAAAGACGTTATTTAAGATTGTGCCTTTTGTGGACTCGGGGAGGCCGGATGCTGCGCTGGTTAGTATTAGGGAAGTGGCGTCGGGACGTGACGTTTGGGGGATTTGGATCCTTAGTGTGCAAGAGGACAATGATTATTAAGAGACCTATCCATGTTTATAAGTCATGACATTGAATGTATGCGTATCGCCATGATTTCATCCTATTGTAGTCGTTTAGATAGAACACATTAAGCATAGTCATGTGTGACGCACCATCTACGAAGCAGGCTTGTCTCGAATATGAACCTTGCTCATCATATCCGCCAACGAATCTGCAGCATCCTCCAGCTTCTGGTTGACTGCACTCGCCACTTTGCTCTCCTTCTCGCCCTCCTCGCCCTCGTCTCCCCTCTTGACCTCGGCTTCTTCCTCTTCCCTTGCGGCCTCTTCTTCATCGTACTCCTCCATATCATCCAACTCGTCCAGCGCGTCCTCGTGCGCGTGACTCTCAAGCGCCTCGCGTACGTTGGTGATACACTCGTCCTCGGGATCCGCCCTGTTCCCGTTCAACTCGAGCTTTGTCAAGTTCGGGAGCTTGTCCTTGATAGCTTCGGCAAGGATATTGATCGCCCGATGATCCCATTCCCCATATTGCACCTTCAACACCTCCAATTTTGGACACCTTCCCTCCCTCAACGCAATCGCCAGCGCAATCCCGCCCTTGGGACCCAACAAACAATCCGACAAGTTGAGCGTACGTAGATCCGACCATGCGCGCAACGCGTCGGCGACGGCCCTAGACCCAGACTCGGTGCATGTGTTGTCCTGGAGATCCAGAACCTGGAGCGAACTGCACTTGGACAAGCCCTTGGCGATATCTGCGATGCCCTCCATCCGAATACCGTTTTGGGGCATGCGGACCTCGGTGAGACCGCCGTGTGCGGCGAACGCATTCGCCCAGAACGGGGCTGAGTCGTTTTCGAGTCGGTTCCGGCCGCAGATGACGGTGCGGAGTCGGGTGGGGTGTATGCCTTCTGCTTTGGCGGATTCGGCGTTAGCGAGCAAGGCGTTGGCAATAGTTTCGCCACCGGCGGGGCCAAGGCCGTTGTTGTTGAGTTTGAAGACTTGGAAGTGTTTGTTCTGGCTGAGAAAGGGAACCATGGGTTCGGCCACGCGGCCGCCAAAGGCATTATCAGACAAGTTTAGCTCGACAAGCGTGGTTTTGTCTTTGAGTGCATCGCAGAGTGCAGAGAGCGCCTGGGGGATCTCGGAGATGAGTCGACCGGTGAAGATGTCATGAAAATCGGCGATCTGAACAAAGACAGGGTCGTAAAGTTTCAATGAATTGGTACGAGAAAACTTACCTTGAGAGTGTTGACCCCCTTGAGCACCTCTGCAAGGGCCTCACATGCCCCAACACCCAACGTATTTCCTCCAAAATGGACCTCCTCAAGATCTTTAATCGCCCTCAATTCCTTCAAATGGGGTTCAATATCCTCACGTGTCGTCAAAGACAGCCCCTTTCCATGAATCGTAAACACCCGCGACGGGTCCGCAAAAGTCCCAGACGATGTCGTCGAAGCCATTCAAAAGAAACGGAAAAGTAGAGAAGAAGCGCGGTCAAGGGCAAGGTCACGTGCGTGGCACAGGGGCTGTGCTAGCGCTTAGGTGATCTGCACGTGCCCAGCCTATATAAATGCGGGGCTCCAAGCTACCCCGCCCCGTCTCCACGTCCATCTCCAGTCTCTGCCTCTGCTCTCTTCACTCTTCATTCTCTGCAATGGCTGCCCGTTTCTTGACCTCAAACCCTGCTCTGGCGCCCCTTTTCGCCGCTGTCGGCGCTGGTGAGTCATTTGGCGGCGGCGAGCAGCCTTCCGACGTTGAGCAAGCTATTTTCACGCTATAGGTATGGTCGGCGCGAGTTGGTTTGGCTTCCACGTCCTGAAGAACAAGTACGTATATCACCACTTTAACACTTTGTTTTTGCTAACCGTTTGCTCGCCGCCAACAGCCAAGAGGTCCTTATCGCGCGTGGTACCAACCCTACCCCATGGAACAACGTGAGGCAGGACCAAAATACCAAGGCAAGTGCTCCCTCTGTCCCTCCCCCGCTTACCCCCACAACTCCCCGCATTCCACATGATCCCCAGTTCTCGAACCCTCGCGCTCGCTTCGGTTCGGATAACAACGTATCCTAACGCTCCGATTGGTCCGAAAACAGCTCTACTCGCCCAACACTGAGTTCTGGAAGTCCCGCCAGGGTATGGCCGACCCGCGTTCCTCATTCACCGACAAAATGGCGAGCAACAAGGTACACGAGGTCAAGGAACGTGCACTCGGCAGGTCATGAGTTTAACGTGCACATGTATTATTTGGCTGTGATTGTATCTATTCTGTTGTCGATCCTTGGTGATTCTACATGAATGCACATATTTGCTGCTTCGTGTTTGACGATTATACATATACAGGTACATAGCGAGTGGGCAATTGCATGCAATCGAAAACAATCGGGTAAAAATGAGTCGGGAATAAGTAATCACTATCTACAATTGAAGCGAATCCAAAGCCCAAGTATAGCATGAAAGATCACATAGCAGCGTTCGTTAGATCAGCGATAACCAAAAGAAAAACGAGAGACCAATCCCAACGCGCGCCCGGCACGTCTCAACCTTCGCTTAACTGACAACACTACTCTTTTTCGACATCGACCCAATCCGCCTAACAATCCGCCTCGGCTCCTTGGCAGCCTTCTCCGCGGCCTTGGCTTCGGCTTCAGCCTTTGCGCGCACTTTGGCTTCCTCAGCGGCAGCCTTCGCCCTTGCCTTTGCTTCAGCCACCTCTCGTGCCTTTGCCTGTGCCAGCGCAGCTTTCGCTTCGGCTGCTCCATTGTTGGCATTTCGCTTCGGTAAAAGCGCAGCAAACGCCAACCGGCTCAAGCTCCGGCCAGACTTTGGCGCCTTTTCCTTGTCGACAGACGAAGCGGCAGTAACGATCGAAACCGAATCCGTCGGCATAGAAGGTACAGGCGACGCGCCCCTGGTACGACTTATCAACCGCCTTGCCGCGCTGCTCACGCTCAACGACCGCTTCGGCCCACGATTGTCAGGTACCTTGAGCCCGCCCTCGCTCTCGCTTGCACTCTCCGGGATGGGGAATGGCACCGCGCCGTCCTCGTGTCCAACGCTGCTCGAGGTGCGGTATGACACGCGCGCACGGATCGCAGGGAGCATAGGCGGAGGAGCGAGTGCTGCAGTGGAGACAGATGAACGCGAGAGCGGAGGCGGCTTGGTCGATACAGATGTCGTTCGGCGAGGACGAGATCCCTCGGCTGTGAGGCTTGCATTGGTAGGGTTCGTATCGAGGGACGTAGCGCGGGTACGAGGGGGCGAAGTAGTCGTAGAGGTGAATGTGACAGCAGAAACTGCAGGCGCGGTAAGAGGCGCATGTTCAGTCGAGGTAGAAGGGAGCGTGGCAGCAGCTTGAATAGCCACAGCCGGAGCAGACGTCGAAACAGTAGTCGAACGAGGGCCAGGTCGAAGCGACGAGCGCAGGGGCCGCGCAGGCGGGACCTTTGCACCAGTCACCTTGTTGGGAGCCGCGACAGGTGTCCTGGGAGATGCTCTCGGAGACGTCGTGCTCGTCCTCGGTATGGTCACGCTTGGCCGGGGAGACGTGATATTCCGCCCAGACGACGTGCTGGTCCGAGGCGTGCTCAAACTCGGGCGCGGCGTACCCTGTTTCGGCGTTGCAGACCCAGTTCCAGGGCCACTCCCATTCTCCCGTCCCATAGACATGGACCTAGACCGGGGAGTTGACGTCCCAGAACGTGGCGTGCTGGTACCAGATATCGACGACACAGACGTCTTTTTCGTAGAGACTGTGGTGGGCAACGTCCGCGTGGTGGTTGTAGTGGTTGAACGGAGCGAAGACGTAGAGCTCTTACGCATCGACGTGGCGGACACCTTGCGCCCAATCGGTGTGCGTCGGCTGAGAGCCTCACGAGACGACTTCCCAACGATCCTCCCAGATGTCGTTGACGGAGAACGGGGGGGCGAGGTCGCATCTGCAGGCGAGACCGGAGAGTCGTTTGCACCAGATTTGCGTCGGAGCCCACTATCGACACGAGCGCGCACATTACTGTCCACCCGGGGCCTCGTTGTGCTGTCGACTCGGGGCCTGGTTATCGTATCCACCCTCTGACGCGCCAAACTCTCCGTCCTCGCCCTCGTACTATCCACCCGCGGACGCGCAGTCATCGCCGACTCGGACCTCGCTAGCCCACTGTCAACCTTGGCCTTTGCGGCACTCTCCACCCTCTCCCGCTTCCCAGGCTTCCCGCCCCTTACCCGACCTCCCCCAATCCCCACACCACTCTTCACACGTGCCCTCCCAGCGCCCACTCCAACCTCTGTCGTCCGTGCCATCAACTCGTCCTCCTCATCCTCATCTTCATCAACAGACGTCTCGGACGCAATGCGCGAGTGTGAAGACGCGGCAGTCGCAGGGGCCTGGTTCGAAAGCAAGGGGCTCGGGCTGCTCGATTCACTCGACGACGAAGGTGGCGAACGCACAAGCGCCATACTAGTCGGCCTCGTGACCTTGCCACCCGCAGTTCCAGGCGGCGCGCTCCCAGGAGTCATAAACACCGGCACAGGCGCCCCTCTGACCACACTCGTGTGTACAGGCGAATCGCTCCCACTGTTCTCCGCAACCGACCCGCTCTTGTTCATCAGACGAATGACATCCGCCCGGCTCAGCGCTTCGGTGACAGCAAACGGCACGAGCAGGTCCATCTCAGACTCTCGGCCTCCCAACCTAATCTGTTCCGACCCCGACCTCGAGTGAGTGGGCATCCCTGTTGATCCCGAGCGTGAATGAGCCGCGGGCCCTGACGAGCCTGATCGAGAGTGGGTTATCGGCCCTGAACCCGACCTCGAATGAACCGACTGCCCCAGACTTGGACCAGCTGCCTGTACCGGCTTTGGATTCGTGGCCAACCCAGGTCTTTGCGGCGGAACAGGCAACTGCCTTCGTCCCCACGGTGCACCCGCCGGACTCCCGTCCCCACCCGAACTCTCTCCCGTCGACGAACTCGGCAATTCCAACGGCACCGTGAAGGGCGACACGAGCTCAGGCAGAGATATATCCCCCGGAAGACTGAGCGTCGACTGGCTCCCCGGAAATGGCAAACTCTCAGCTTCAGACTCGGACGTCGCACCCCCCGCCCTGAGACTTGCGCCAGCGGAAGTAAGTTGAGTCATGGGCACACCAAGGGTGTAGGATCGTTTAGTCACGCTAGAGTTGCGAGACGGGCTGGTGTTGATGGGAGGCGGAGATTTGCGAGTGGGCGTACTCGTCGATGCGCGCGATGGAGTTTCGACCCTCGTCAAACCCAGCCCATTCCTCGCTCGAGCTGTAAGAGTCACATCCTCTTCGTCCTTGTCCTTGCCCTTTCCACCAAACTCAAACTCGGAATCCGACTCGGGGAAAGGCGAAAGCGAAGGAATAGTCGAGAGCGACGTAGCACCAGGCGAAGCACCAAGGTTGGCACGTGTACGGAGCGCATTGGGAGACGGCGAGACGGCGTCTTGGTTAGGTGAGGCCCTTCGGCTGGGCGTCGACGGGTGCAAGTTCTGGTCGGGCGAAGACGAGCGAGAGTTCCGGGTCGGCGTAGACGACCGCACATCCCGGTTTGGCGCAGACAACGACGCATGTCGACCCGGCAAAGACGACTCGATGACCTCAAACTTGACACCCGAGACAGACACCGTCCGGCGTGGGGTAGGCGTCACGGGAGTCTTGTCCCCACTCGCACCAGCAGCTAACCCCCTGTCCTTCAGATCCTTGACACTCTCAGCCGGCGACCCAAACCCAACACTCGACCCATTAAACATGCTTGACCCGGGCGACCGCAGCAAATTCGACGAAGGCGAGCGGAGACTCGAGCCAGGCATACTTTGCGACGGAGAGGGCGAGCGCACGACGTCAACCTCGGGCACCGTTTCGGTTCGAGGAGAAGGGGGGATAGGCGAAGGCGTGCGAGGCACAGGAGACGGCGCACGGAGTTTACTCTTTGGCAAAAGCGCGGGCGAAGATGTCAACGAACTCGGAAGGTCGGTGAGCTTGGAAGGTGCAGGTGAATTCTCCATGCTCCCGGTCCTGCTGTCCGCGCCTAGCATGGATTTTGGCCTCACAGGTGGAGTAAGTTTAACTGGCGACGGGCTCCGGTAGTGCGCCTCGGCTGGTGAAGGGGTCCACATTGACTGCTGCTTTGTCGGCGAGGGTGGTCGAACAAGGGAGCGTGGCCGTGATTTAGGCGTGGGCGGGGCCTTGCGCAAGACACGTTTTGTCGGGGAAGGTGCGCGTGGAGGGTTGGGCGACGGTGCACGTGCGGGCGTCTTCTTGGAAAGAGCAGGCTCGGGGGCCGGAGGGGGCGTGCAAGGACGGTCCTGCTCCGGCTCATCTTTGACATCTTCCTTGTCATTGTCACCCCCCGATGTCGGCTAAATGAAAATTCGAGAAATTGCGAATTGCCGTCAGTTCCTCGCTTACACAAGTGATGCAATACAAAATCCACGCACTTTTGTCTTGGGAGGCACATATGGCAGGGGCTCAATCTCGCAACCCGACAGGCCAGCAGCGGCAAACGTGAGTGTGACGGCGCTCGCGGACTGGGCACGGCCCGGAATAGGTCGACTCGGTGTAGTGCGCGTGATGATTGGCGGCGGGCGAAACTTGACGCGCGGGAGGTTGGCGCGTTTGGAGGTTGGTGTCGTCGGCGTGAGGAATGAGTTGTTGGTTGGTGTGCTTGTGCTGGCGCTGATGGGCGTGGTCTCGACGACCGCCGAGTCTGGAGGCGTCATCGGGCGAGAAAACGACAGACGCGGCGGAGGCGGGCGGCGCGCTGCCAGTGACAGACACGGGTCCGAACACGTGCTCGCAGTCGCGGTGAGGGGGGTAGGCGGAGCGAGATGGTGGTGGTCGAGTGGAACACGGGACGGACTGGGTTTTTGCAAGGGCGTGTCTAGATCACAAACGTAAACAAATCGGCCGGCGCAGAAAAAGGAAATGAACACGAACGTGGGGCAGGGAACGCGCCCTGCTTGCTCGATGCGTAGAGCTTGGTATTATCGAGCAGACCGGCGAGCGAAGATGCGAGCACGCGCACAGGCACGCTGGGCAGTTGGATCCCGCTCTGGCCCGGCGCGCAGGTCGAGTTGATGCGTACGCGCCAGAGGAGGACCGAGATCGCAGACTCGACACGCGGTACAACCAGGAAGCGTGCAAAAACGTCGTCGCCAACGCCAAACAGCGCTCCCGACGCTGCGCTCGCAATGGCCGCAATGTTATCCTCGCTGAGGCAAATACGGTGCTCACTGTCGTCGTCGCCAAGGTGGGTATCGAGCAGGGCGCTGAGGATGCGCGGGTAGGCCTCTTCAGCAAGAAATGGGGCAGAAATCGTGTCGAGGCTAGGGTGGGGTCGAACGAGGGTGGGAGATGTCTCGCCGTCGGACAAGAAACGAAGGGCAAGACTATCCGAGCTCATCGCCGCTGTTGTTGTTTGGGCCGTCGTCGCTGTCGTCATTGTCAACCGCCGCCGCGGCGGAAGACTCTAAGATGCTCGATGGGGGCCGCACGGCAGAAGTACATCACACCGAATCACCTGGCGCTTCAAATGCGGTGTGCTGACTAAGCGCCTTGACGTCTTATTATTTCTCATTTTGATTCTTGGCTTGACGGTTCCGATTAGCTTCTCTGGATTTCCTGCGGGCCTGGACCCACCCAGCAGATCAACGCGACTTTTCGGGCATTCTACAGATCGTAATTGTCGTCTGTATCTTGAGACAAGCCCCCCATCCCTAAGCCGCGAATGCAAGCTGCAGCCGACGCAGCATGTTGACATCAACACTTGCCACACTAGTTCAGCCTCCGGAACTTCGACCGGATTTTCCGGTTGTCACCAGCCGAACTGCGACGTCGGCCTCTTCGCGTCCGGCATGTCCCAGGCTCAAACTTGCTGCCGGGTTATGCGTTGCACCCCCAGTCACTATACTAGTAGCAGTGGCAACATCGATGTCCGAACCTGTCCGTTCCCACATCAACGAATCCTTCACTTAAATAAACACAATATATAGAGGCTCGTTCATTACTGCCTTCCGGCTGCACTCTATTAATGCGGCACATCTTCTAATGCGGTCCAATTATAAATCCATCGTGTTACCTTGAGCACCTGCGCTGGATCGTAGCAACTCGGCAAGGACCAGCAGGTTAGCGTTGGAGACGAACCGTCGATATAAGTGTCAGGATATGGAGCTTGCTAACCTGGATTTGGCAGAGGTTAAACCGGCTTACAGGACACAGGCACAGTGCAGAGGTTTAGCCGGAAAAGCTCAGATGGCACCACACCATACTGAATGCTAATATCCGGATCATTCCGGGGTCGTTGACAACCTTGAAAGTGGACGATTTCGAAGAATCTCTGAAAGTTATCGACAGAGAGAAGAGGGACGGGGGATTCAGGGAATTCAAAGTCCACCGTGACCTTCTTCCAGATCCTCAGCCAAACCAATAACGTACACCAGCTGCCAGAGTATATGCGTCTGACCATCATGCACAACGACTATACTCGGGGAAGCGGGCCAACGAGATGCAAGACTATTTCGATGAGCAGGAACCTTTGAGGGGATAGAGCAAGGCGCATGGAGAGTTGAGTGTCTCGCTGCTCACGGTCGTCGATGTTGGCCTCTCAGGTACGATCCTCTCCCGTGCTGATCGCCGTCCTGTCGATCGACACTTTATCATCACTTCTCCAGTTAATTATAGGCAACTCTCCACGATATAACGTGCCACCTATTGGGTTCCCTGAGCCTGCACATTTTTGGCTTTATTGAGGGCCAAATTGTACACCCAGCCATCGATGTTTGTCTCAAGACACTAGATATTACATTTGCCACCCCGCTAGATCAGGCACTTGAGCTTTCAATCAAGGTTCTGCCAGTCTCAGGTTTGAACCCCAACATAAATGCCTTTACGGGTAATATTGGTCACACACAGTAACAAGCAAGTCTAACTGAATTACTGTTGTCCCTTCAGATATGTTTGAACGTTGCACATTTCTTACGAATACAGGTTTCGCGGTTACTAGTTGCTTCAGCGTTTGTGCAGTGGGTTGGCTTTTTGTAATCACACGAGTCGAATAAATCAAACAAACCAAATAACAACTGCCATGCTCGAATGTGGGAGCGATCTTCTTACAATTCGGCAGTGGCTTGCGTTGGACTACACTTATCTATTCTCTGGACGCGGCATCGGACATTTTCGTCCAGGTAGATTGTGGAGAAGAGAGAAGCACGAGAATGGCGTGGGGGGCCAGGGGCGAGAAAGCGAGGTTGAAAGTGTCAATAATCACAGAGAAGCCGGCGAGGGAGTGCAGGTGTGATCACGGGTAGAAACAACGAAAAACACCTCAATAAAAGGCCGCATATAACAACGTACAGTAGGAGTACGCGCTTCAGCGGAAGTCAGGATAACCGTTTTAAATGCCCAATGGTCAGTGACTGCATGGTTTGTCCATCCGTCCAACTCACCGAGTGAGATGCTGCACGAACATCAGACAGGCCACTAAATAACGTTATTCCCAAAAATGGGTCGTCGCGTCCGTTTGAGTAGCCAACGAGCTACCAAGATCTTCAAACTTTCTGCACGCCGAGCCATAGGAGCAAGCGTGAGAACCTCCCTATTTCGGAGTGTGTCAGGTCCAGTACGACTCTATTGCGTTTGCCGAATCTAGTGGTCGGAAAATTGTCAGCATCGCGGCTACGTTACAAGGAAACCTGACTCTAGTTACCCCCCCCATGATTCCCGGCCCCGCGAAACGTGCGACTTGGGTACGACCGAATCATCACTCACTGCAGCCTCGCAAATCTCTGTTCGCCAGTTCCTGATCAGAACAAATGCCGAGCCATGGGCGCGCTTGTGGGAACTTGGCTCGTTGCAGCGCAGTTGAGAGGGGAGGCAGAGTGGATGTCGCCAGTGGGCATGACGATCGTAGATCATGATTGGTACATGATTGATAGCAAGTGCGGTGCGGCGCCTGGATCACCGGCTGGACATGTCGGGAATTCTGGACGACGTTCTGTTCTGTTTAATCGCCGGGGATATGGTGTCATTATAGGACATACGAGTAAGGTTTGGATACGAGTCGGCCCTTACAACATTTAAAGAATGATACAATGGGCTTCAACGTGGTGGCGCTGCTATATGTGGTGATCAAACCTGGAGAGAGCTCGAAGAAGCGCCCAGGGAAAACTACTATCACGCCACACGGCGGGACTCTTGTTTCTTCTTCTGGGATCCTACCACAAATTTGTGTGTACTACTCGTTAATTAATGCTTAGCTCCCACAAAAGCGTAGGTTTTTCGCGACAACGCAACTCTAGTTTTGTAATTTTCTGTGGGGTCAACCGGTTCAGCTCAGTGTCTAATATCCTTCTTTGGGCACTGAGCGGCGTAGCAAATTCACGGACGAATGGCGTGCTCGACGAACTATGGCTTCCTTGTAGGCGTAACATGATTCATCTGAATACTGGTATTGGCGTACCTTCCGGCTGGTGAGATGCAACTACCCGACTGGTGTTGAGCCTCAACGCCATCTCAATTGCCGCGCTTTCAATCAACCTAGTTTGGGCCTTTTGGTCTTGAGACCCCGGCTGCTGCTGTGCCAATTCGCAAAGCCAAATGCTGGAATAAGGGGCTAGGAAAACTCTCATTTCGGCATGATTGTACCTTTACCCTTTCTTTAGCTTGATTAATGATTCGATTTCCTGGCAGTATTACAAACGAACGAGGCCCGTCTCTCCCCGTACACATAAATACTAGGCTTGGCCTAGCGTGCTATAAATTTAGTCTACAAACATTGACAGCTCAGTAACCTAGAGTTCATGATCATCTTCTGCGAATATGGCTCAACCTAGTACCCGTAGCAAGCCCAACCCCACAACACTCCTTAAAGCTGCCCGGTTGCTCAGTCCAACTTTGCCGAGTGGTGAACAATCTCGACTCTCAGTGACCTTAAAAGGAACCTCGTATAATATTTATGACCTCACCCATCCCTTTCAAGATCGTTCAGTTATGCGTTTCTTCGCCGCCAAGAGCCTTGTTAGCCTCGTAAATTTCTTGTTCTGCATGCTAGCGATATCAAACGCGCAGAATATGTGAGTGTGACGGGCCCTGAATGGGAGCTCCGGGTACTCACGGTATAATTATAGAACATATAGCCACAATCAACCAGCTCAGCGTATCCCTGCGCTAAACCCACCTCCCGGAACCGATGCCTTAGCCGACACCATTAGGTCGGAACAGAACGGCACTCTTCGTGCGCTGGATATGGCTTTGTTGAACTCCCCTGCGTAAGTCACCTCGTTCGGGGAATATCAATCATTTTGTTTGAGAGTATTAAGCTCAAATTTTTACTCAGTTTCACGGTGGGCTGGAACGCACTATTCAGGCAGGTTAGGTACAACACTACTGTTCCTGGTGACGTTCGTGAACTCGCGGTTCGTGCTGTATTGGCAACTTTATGACCGCAACATTCACCTCGTCCCACAGATCCTACGTGTCGCCGCCCTTCAAGGAGCTGCATACCAATGGGAGCAACATGAACCAGTTGGCCGCTCTGTCGGTTTTACTTCTGCTCAACTCAAGCTCATCCGTGACCCGACTTTCTCCCCATGGGGGGTGTCGTCTGCTACATCTGCGTTTACCGCCAAACAGCTCGCGGCGATGAAGTTCACGGATCAGTCGACGAGGTTGTCCCATGCCTCTAATGAAGTTTGGGCCGAGCTTGCGAAGCAGTTCACCGTGCCACAGCAACAAACGGAGTTGGTGTTGACTGTGGCTGCGTATGCCTTGGTGTCTCGGTTTTTACTGGCTGTAAGTGTGGACGGGGTGGCTGAGATGCAAGTCCCGTACCCTGTATAATTCCACGTTGCTTACCGTTCGGTTGGAAGAGCTATTGTCAATGTAATTAATCACAGGAACACCCTTGCATGATGACCGTGGGCGGGGATGTCCCGCTATGGCTGAGACTTGTTACACCCGTGAGAGCGACAGCGCTTTAAGGTTCGCATAATTATACTCATTAAGCGTGGCGATTTATTGCTGCCGATGGGCGGGTATGGCGCGCTAATTTAGTAGTTGACTATATGCGTTGCCTGCCAAGTCGGGCGGTAGTATCCCCACCTGTCTGGGTATAAATCACGCACAGAAGGAAACCACGCTCTTTGCCTCAGATTGTCTCACCGTATATACCTGGTACTTACGACCCGCACCTAGCTCGGGACCGATTAGCCGCCATCGCATCTTGCTCACTAGTGCTGCGAGCCCCGAATCAGAACAAATGTCGAGGCACAAACGCAACCTGGGAGATTGGCTCGTTACGTCGCAGTTGAGGGGGGATGGGTGGGTGCCGCGGCAAGGATGGCGACCGCGAATCAAGATACGGCATGCTGGGCTTGCCGGTGACAAGCGTGGGGTTATTGTGCATTACTAAGCTAGCAAGAACGAGTGTGTCCTTGTGGTTACTCACCGGAGTCATTATGGTGTGTGAATGTATATTTACAGGTCAATTTACTAACGTACGTTCTCACGACTCGGGAATCACCCAGAATTTGTTTACACAAAAGTAGCGCACGGTTTGTGAAAGAAAGCCAACGTCACGTGATTTTTAGCCTTCTGGCTGTTTTCTCTTCGCCATACTACATAGCTTGACACCTGATTACCCACGGAATAATCTGTGCGGTCAGAGGTTACTCCCCCTCTTTACGAAGTAGTTACCCTGCGCCAGTATCTGGAGCTACTCCCATTAAGGAGCGTAGGAGGCCCTTGGATGAACCTTACCCACAATGACTACAGTCAAACTTCGGCCGTGCGGACCCGCTATAATTGGGATTATTCGGCCGGCATCAGCTGGTCACGTTTGGCCACCTCAATTGCCGCTTTCTTGATCGATACCGCCTAATGATCTGGTGCCCGAAGGCCCATTTGGTGGGGTTAACCATTTGCCCCAGCTCGAGAAAACATATCCTGGCGGGATCACAGCCTTAGCATTGTTTAATATTGACCGAGGGCTCAGTTTGGCGAAATGTCCGTTCTCGACATATAATCTTAGCGTTTTGGTAAATTTAGTTCAGAAAGCACCGTAGCTCGCGCCGCTTCAAAGTACGTGATGCACTCCGCAAATAAGGCGCAATCTAATCAATGCCCACAGGTAGTCCATTGTACAACATTTCTTGAAATATCCCAACTCCCGGGCTCAAACTCGCACAGGCGTCTGGCGATGCCGGCAGACTTATAAAGAACCTCCTCATGCGCTCCACATGCATCTTCATCCGTTCCCCTCACCGTCCCTTGGTTATGCATCTCTTCACCGCTAAGAATTTTGTGAACCTCATGAGCTTTTCACTCTGTGCAGCTGTGGTGTCCAGTGCGCAGAATACGTGAGTCTGGTTGGCCCCTGAGTGGAGCTTTGCGTGTTCAGCTATAAGTGCAGAACGTACAGTCATAGTCAACCAGCTCAGCGTGTCCCTGCCGTGAACCCACCTCCTGGAACCGATGCTTTAGCCGACAGTATTCGATCAGGACAAAATGGCACGCTCCGTGCGCTTGATATGGCTTTATTAAATTCTCCTACGTAAGTTTGGTCTCGGTTGGTTACGCTCCCCAGCAGTGGTGTTAGGTACATTGCGCAAGCATATACTGAAATCTATTATTCCCTACAGTTTCACAGTCGGTTGGAATGCACTATTCAAGCAGGTCCGGTACAACAGCACTGTGCCTGATGATGTTCGGGAGCTCACGGTACGCGCCCATCCCGACGTATTTCTCGTCTTAACACTTACCTCGGCTGATAGATTCTGCGTGTTGCTGCGCTCCAAGGTTCCGCTTACGAGTGGGGGCAACACGAGACGCTTGGGCGCTCTGTAGGCTTGACCTCAGATCAACTGAAACTCATCCGTGACCCAGCCTTTTCTCCGTGGGGTGCACCATCTGCGACATCCGTTTTTAGCGCCAAGCAGCTCGCCGCAATGAAGTTCACAGACCAATCAACAAAGTTTTCCCATGTCTCTGACGAAGTTTGGGCCGAACTCGCAAAAGAGTTTACTGTCGCTCAACAGCAGACCGAGCTGGTCCTGACTGTGGCTTCATATGCCCTGGTGTCGAGATTCTTGTTAGCTGTTAGTGTAGACGGGGTAGCGGAGATGCAAGTACCATATCCTGCATGATGCTATATTTTATGGGGGCTAGTTTAGAAACGCATGTGGATAGGTTGTCTTATATCATCAGTGTCCAACTAGTTCACAAACTGCAACCACCTCTTTTTGGGGCACTTTCGGCGACTGGAGATACTGCCATCTGCCAATATGGAGCAGCAACCCCCCATACACGCTGTGCCACTACAGGCCAGCACATAGTGTATAATGACTTCCACGAGACCTTTAGCTGACTAGCTGGTTTTGGCAATCCTCCAGGCACTTGCGCTCGCGTTTGCTCTTTCTTTGTAGCTGTAAATATAGCTATTTGACTATATCTGATCGAGCCTCGTGTTTACAAGCGCTTATAAAATGAGTAAAGGATCATAATAAGTAGTTTTCATTAGATCATGTCCGACAATGGCCTTCTAGATACTTGAGGTCGTTGTATGCGAATTTAGATTGGCCGCTTCTTATGGACAGTTCAAATTGTCATCGCTGAAATTTCAACAAGGTGTATCGCATCCTTATAATATGCGTTGAAGCTCAAGCGGGGATCGCGGCGAGGAGGAACTTCATCACAGTGAGATAGACAATCGCTAGCAACCTAATATGATGCGAGAAAGACGCGGCTCACGGTTAGGACGGGGACGCAGTCTGCTACGGTGAGATGGCCGAGGATCAGGCCTAGCAATTCAGACATCGATCGGTGCTGTTTTTGATGGGAGAGTCGGCCTGGTGTACAAGTGGGGTGGCGTGAATCACGGTTCAATTCATACACCGGAGGCCTCGGTCCCGGTGATGGCGGTCGGGGACCGAAACCACATGGCATATGTTGACTTCCCCCGCCACGTCCAGAAAGGTGTGTTACCGGTGCTCGGGCGCAGCCCCGCCCCCTCTGGTGCGGCTGGGTGTTTGTACGCGCACGGCTTTTGTTGGCAGTTGAAATAAATTGAGAACATTCCGGACATCACGAAGACAATTGAAAAATATTGCAGGGAAAACGATGGGTGCTGGAGCGACGCGGTCTTACTTTGCTCCCTTGATCATGGTCTCGAGCTCCGACCAGCTCGACACCGCAGTGCCCGTTGAAGAGGTCGGGGTTGGGGTCCGGGTCGACCCACCTTTTCGCGCCCTCTCCACCTCCACAAGATCGATCGTAGAAGTGCGAAGCACCTCCAGGGAGATTGGGATCGGGATGTCGTCCGGGACACCCCAGCTGACGAGCACCCTGGGACACATCCGCGCAAAGTCGAACGTCTTCAGCTCTGGTGAGGCCCCCGCCCACTCGTCTTGGCTGCTCTCGTCCACCACCGTCTATGCCCCTTTGCGTTAGCCTCGCTCGTAGCTCTGCTGTATGGGCCGGCCACTTACTATCCATCCGCCGCGGGTGCGGATAGACAGCTGGGATTCGTTCGGCCGCCAAAATTCCTCTGCGAAAAAGGAGAATCAGCCCCCCGCTCCTCTCGCAATGCTCAAGCCTTCGAACCGTGGGGTCCAACCTTTGCCGACTCTAGTTCACGCGGCCCGCCACCAGTCTGGGCGCCTAGCGCTCGGCGCGCCGCAAGGTCCTCTGGCTGCACCCGACACGTGTGGAGAGGGTAGCGCTCCCCTGCCGGTCGGCGTCGTTCAGACAGTCCCGTCTCCTCACCTGCCTTGCGTGCTTACCTGCGTCGACCGCGTCCCTTACCCAAATAGATATTCGAGACAGGAAAGTCCCTTTCGCCGGGACCGGGTAGGGCATATCGTACAGCACCACGGCCTGAACTTTCAGCCCGGTCCTCCATAGCCATGTCCAACATTTTTCCCTCCCGTCGAAGCATTTTTGGCCGCAAGCCACCTCGACGACAACCGTGGGGTGTGCCAATTGGAGGGGGCCTTCTCCCTCGTACTTGACGTGGAAGCCAGCATCAGGCTGCATGAACCGACCCCCGTCAAGCCTATTCACGTCGCAGGAAGGCGACCCAGTTATTTCCACAGACACTGGTGCGCACGTCCGAGCCTCGCCTAGCTTCGCCCGAATCGTCAGCATCGCTTCGTACAGAAACGGGAGCATGCACTGGTGCAGAGGTGTGGGCATAACCACCGTCAATTGCTGCGTGCGCCTGTCCCAACAATATCTGCAAATGGACCTGCTTACGGTTTGTTCCAAGCGCAAACCCCCTACGGGATTAACCTGATTTTGATGTCGCCGTACTCCGCCCAGTGTTGCTCGAATTCCAAGAACAGTGCCTCGGGTACCGGCAAGCAGATACTCTCGGCAGCGTCGGGCCCTTGCAAGCATCTGATAGCCTCAATAAGGTCCTGCAGAGAGTACAGAGAAGGAGTTTGCTTCTGCACGGTGGTGTGGCGGGCGGGGATGGCGAGGAGTGGGGGAGACATAACGGTGCGTAGCAGTGTGGTGGACGAGGGTAAAAAAGCCTTGTGGCACGTGTTCGGCTTTCATGAAGCGTGTCACACTACGGTGGATTAGAGGTTTTCTCTTGCACAGAACGTGGTGAAAGTCGTATTGGAACGAAGGAACTTGGGGCTTTCTGCCGCGTTTTGTCCAAGAGAAAACTCGGAATTCCCCGTAGTGTCAGCCTGCGATTCGAGGAGTCACATGTTCGATTTGTTTCTATCCCCTCTAAGCGCCAAATATGTGCATCGGCACATTTGGCCTGGATTGTGATCGCTCCCAAACCTGAGAACATGGCATGAGTATACATCGTGGGTTGCATGAATTGGCCATAGATGATAGTACTAGTTACATATACACTGGCCCGAATAAGTCTTGCATCACGTGCCTCAACTCCAGTGCACGACAAACAACGGCCCAACCGTTGGGACACAGGCCTACATGTATTATTAGTAGTAATAGAATAGCATCCATAGAGTACACTGGAAAAATAATGAAAGAAGAGTATGGAAAACTAACTGAGAGCGACTGCATTCAGACAAGGTGCTTGAGGCAAGACTTTTGCGGCTGTGCTCTCAAGCACTCTTTGCACCTCCCGAGCCACTTTTAGGGCTGATGGCACAAGTTGAAAAGTACAAAGGTATCAAATAGGCACTTTTAGCTTATCCTAGATACAAAGTGGAGCGACAACGAGGATTGGAGATGCACAAAAGGTTGAGTGAATCAGCAACCCAGATGAGACTATTCCCCCACTGCTGCACTATCCAGACGTGGCCACACATGATTCAATGTACATATATGCTTGCATAGAAGTACACCAAGCTACTTAGAGCTCTATATTATAACTGAAATGGCCAGGCTATGAGTTCTAAGGCAGGTTATATGCTGCTGCGCATATACCCCCTATTTTTGTGCACCCCCTGGACATGCTTGGGCTGATTGGAATTCCACAAAACTAGGGTTTAGGGTAGGTTATATATCTGTTAGTATACCTGCTGAGTTTCAACCTGATTGCTAGGGTGCTCTGGGAGTAGCAAAGCATCTAAGTGACCAATACACCAGATTTGGCTAATTTACTATGACAAGTACTAGTACATGGTGATTGGCTGCTAACAGAGTGGATGCTATACAACTCCCAGAGCACCCTAGCAATCAGGCTGAAACTCAGCAGGTATACTAACAGGCATCTAAACTACCCTAAACCCCAGTTTTGTGGGATTCCAATCAGCCCAAGCATGTCCAGGAGGTGCACAAAAATAGGGGGTATATGCAGCATATAACCTGCCCTAGAACTCATAGCCTGGCCATTTCAGTTATAATATAGAGCTCTAAGTAGCTTGGTGTACTTCTATGCAAGTATATATGTACATTGAATCATGTGTGGCCACGTCTGGATAGTGCAGCAGTGGGGGGATAGTCTCATCTGGGTTGCTGATTCACTCAACCTTTTGTGCATCTCCAATCCTCGTTGTCGCTCCACTTTGTATCTAGGATAAGCTAAAAGTGCCTATTTGATACCTTTGTACTTTTCAACTTGTGCCATCAGCCCTAAAAGTGGCTCGGGAGGTGCAAAGAGTGCTTGAGAGCACAGCCGCAAAAGTCTTGCCTCAAGCACCTTGTCTGAATGCAGTCGCTCTCAGTCAGTTTTCCATATTCTTCTTTCGTTATTTTTCCAGTGTACTCTATGGATGCTATTCTATTACTACTAATAATACATGTAGGCCTGTGTCCCAACGGTTGGGCCGTTGTTTGTCGTGCACTGGAGTTGAGGCACGTGATGCAAGACTTATTCGGCCAGTGTAGTTCCTCCTATTTCAGATCTCGTCACGCTACACGGGGTGTCTTCCCACTCGCTATCTGCTCGCGGAGAAATCTGCAAAGCGCGGCATGTCTATGTGACCCACATCAGATATTTATAGACGGGGATCTTGGCGCTTTTGCCTAACCGGGGGCTCTATTTTTGTCGCAATGAGCCCTTCCCGCTGATATGTACTGCTTTTGGCTAAACAAGCATCCCACGTGGAACAAGCAACCAACATTCGTGCCCTTAAACGGCAAGCCGGTGAACATGGGGAGCTGCCGAGCCGCGCTTCGCGAGAAATCCATTAATAGGACAGGTTCGCGTGTGATAGTCAGCCCGGCATCAAGCGGCTGTTCCGTGCACTCTACTTTTTGGCGGTCCGTAAGTCTCTAGAACCACTGGCCATAGCCTATTTGCGCAAAATAAGGAGCTCAGGCAGACCGCTCGCAAGGCAGACATGCTGGCACCTGGGGGTCTGATGGCTATAGGACTAACCAAGAATGCACCATATAAAGGCCAGAGTACGACTCACTCAAAGATAACTCACTGCTCAGCTCTATTCATTCCAAGTATCTCTGTTTCCTAACTACAATGATTGCTACCCCTCGTGCCGCTCTTGTAGCCCTCGCCGCCGCGCTTTTCAGCTCGGCAGCTGCTGCTGACGCCGACGCACGCACCACCGTTCGTGAAACGTGCTGCGAGCTGCACCTTCCCCACCCCGCCAAAGACTTCTTCGCTCAGCGCGTCTATCACTGTCACTGGCGTATTTGACGGTGTGGAACGTCTCTCAATATACGTTCGGAGATATCTGACGCCAGTGTTTAAAAGGTGGTAACGTCAGGTTCGACCGCGGTTCTGGCGCATGCTTGGGACAGACCGAAGGAGGAGACTCCGACGCCGTCTTCCTAGTCGAGTCCGGAGGAACCGTGCAGTCAGTACCCATACAATCTAGCAATTCGTTCAGAGTTGACTCGCATTTACTCAGGAATGTAGTTATTGGTGCCAACCAAGCTGAAGGCATTCACTGCCTTGGCCCCTGCAACCTCTACAACGTTTGGTTTGAAGATGTATGCGAGGACGCCATCACCATCAAGCAGACCTCCGGACAGTCCAACATCATTGGGGGAGGTGCCAAGAACGCGGAGGACAAGGTCGTCCAGCACAACGGTGGTGGAACGGTCAAGATCGACTTGTACTGTGTTCAGACTTTTGGCAAGTTGTACAGGTCTTGCGGAAATTGCTCTACGTGGGTCGGCGTTATTACCTATATCCTTCATCGGCTTACACTCATTTTGTCTACAGTCAACATCAAGAAAAAAAAATCCAAAGGTAATTTGGCCTGAATTATTGTGTACCCTTCGTAATCTCCGCTAAAGTGCTAAATCCACTATTTTGGAGACTTTTATTGGCGTTTACTTCGCTTTAGTGCGGTTTAGAAGGCCTTTTAGCAGGGATTACAAAGGTACCCCACTAATTCTTCAGGGATTAGTTTGGCAGTTTTGGCGTTTTTTGCTGATGGCCAATACAAGCGCGCCGCTCTCATCTCTCAGATCATCGGCTCGAGCGGCTCCGTTCTCGCTGGGATCAACTCCAACTATGGCGACACTGCGCAGTTCGACACAAGCTCCCTCAGCTTGTCGTCCGTTAGCAGCATTTGCGACACATACGAAGGCAATAGCAGCGGTGCCGAGCCTACCAAGCTCACCAGCGACGTTTCCAACGCCTAGTGAGTGCTTCCCGTTGGAATCGTTTAAATATTCATTTAATATATTTTTCATAGCTGCAAGTTCTAACCACAGAGATGAGCGTTATGTGTATGTAGCGATCGTAGAATTTTTGATTATACACATAAAGGATTGGTTGGAGTACATTGGTGAACAATAAGTCAGGCGATAAGACTACGACACTAGTCCGACAGAGAAAGCTACAGTACCAAATTACAACATCAGACCGGTGGACAGCGGCTCGAATACATT
This sequence comes from Ceratobasidium sp. 414, assembly GCA_019616945.1. Taxonomy (NCBI): domain Eukaryota; kingdom Fungi; phylum Basidiomycota; class Agaricomycetes; order Cantharellales; family Ceratobasidiaceae; genus Ceratobasidium; species Ceratobasidium sp. 414. Next base: position 82,301 of record WSTK01000041.1, read on the forward strand.
ATGAGTCCGAAAAAAGTTCACAGTAAACAGCCCGAAGTTCTTTGTCTTACACATCCGCCCACCCACCCTCGTCGAGCTTGTAGCTCCCTTCGCTCTCTGGCCGGTCGGGGCTATCTACGAGCTTGGCTACACGCTCTTCGCCACGGCCTGTACCACACCTGTGAATAAAAATATAGAAAATGCGTGGGAATATGTACCTTTGCGCAGCATGATTCGGGTTGCCGACGCATGAGAGAGTATATGCCCGCCGATAGGTTTGACAGTAGGAGCAAACGCCATCGTTGCACCGGGGTCGGCTGGCATGGAGTTCGTGAGCTCGCGCATCGCTGACAGACGAAATTGAGAGGCGTACATTGCACTTGGTTGGTGAGCAGAATGACCACCTGTAGCAAGCAATGCGTAAATAAACACCGAGAGGATGCAACTAGAAACAACCCTCACGTTAAACTCTTCTGATAGTTTGCAGAGCTTTGCGAGCATTTGTCCAAGCTGAACATCTCCGTTTCAGGAACAGTGGAGCGTAACTAGACAAGTACATGTGACGTACCTTTTGTTGACGCTCGCTCAACTCGCCCCGACCTGAATAATCCGTCCGAAACAAGGCCATGATGCTATCCACGATCTATGGCAAGCTCAGGTCAAACAAAGCCCAACGAACTTCATAATCACGATCCACTTACCAAGAGTCTAAAATTCTTCTCCTCGGCGAACCGGATACCGGCTTCTTGGATGAGCTCCATCTATCCAACGTGCATGAGCGAAGAAGGGAGTAACCATGCGGAATCAAACACACCTGATGCTCGCTGTTATAGGCGCGTGCATATGTGATGTTCTCTAATGCTTGCTCCGGGTCAACACCGAAGCGGTCCGCGATCGCGCGGATACGGTCAGGTCGAAAAGTGCCTGCTCAGACGTGTGGGAAAGTATAATAGGCAGAATAGGTGAAACGCACCTTCAGTGTCGATATACGTCACTTTTCCAGATGCGCCGCCCATCTCGGGTGGGAGCTGCGCGATGACGGAGAGTGTATGCGCTAGCTGAGTTTTCCCGGTTCTATAATTGATACAAAAAATAATTAGTACACAATACTAATTAATGCACCGCAATGCCGTACCGGAACTCGCCGTAGACTGCAACTCTTGTTAGTTCAACAACATAACACAACTCGAATAACATGCGGACCCTCTGAGATACTCTGGCTCATGAACCCTCCGCCGAGCATCGAGTCGACCGACTTGCTTCCCGAGCTGATCTGTATCACGCGTTTGCGTTTGTCGGAGACTTGCACCCCAGTCTGGAAGGATGATCCCTAGGCCCAACTATCGTTAGAAACGCGGAGAGCGGTGGGGACGGATAACACGAACAAGTATTTTCTGCGACGCCTCTTTGATCTTTTCGACTTTAGCCTCGGACATACCCTGTGAAGTGTTAAGACGAATGTATGCGCATGGGATGTGACAAAGAACCTTGATTTTGAGGAGGTTACGGCGGGAGGTCATGCGTACGCCCGAGACTGTGCATATCCCTTCCTTCTGTTGATACTTTGAGCGCAGGAAGACGTGACAAGGGAGAGAGAGCGTACTTTGAGTTTGGCGATATCTTGCGCGTTGATACCCTGAAAAACGCGTCAAAAATTAAGAAGATAGACCCCCCCAGATGGGAGCAAGGAGGAAAACGTACGTGCGCTTGAAGCTCTTCGATCATATCCCACGCAAACTCGTCCTGGCGCGCTTCCCGTCAACACCCAGAACACGCCACGGAAAACACAAAGACTTGCCTCTTCGACATCGTCGACGGGTGGCGAACCGGAACGAGACTCGGCGCGGAATGATGCGGTGGGCATGGCGGTCGTGGGTGGTCGTGGTTCGGGTTGAGAAAGATGGAGAGCGGTGGCGCGTTTAATTGTGTGGCGGATGTAAATGTGTCCGGACAAAAGTAAGGTCACGTGCGAAGCCTGGATTTGGCTAGCTGTGATGAAACACTCGAACCAAAGGGCGGCGCTCAAAACGAAAGAACACCCACTAGCAGTCCATATTTATGCTCTTGTACTAGGAGGGGCACTAGGTATCTGCAAGTGCGTCGTAACGGAGGAGACGTGGCGGGAGTGTCCGACTGTCAAATAACGATGCGCGGACAAGCGTAGTTAGTTGCTCTATTTTGCGGAGGTCTCCCCTTTTTTGCCCGAATTTTTTATGTCTATGCAACCTGGGGCTATGTAAGACATTTACAAAGGTCTGCTAGAGAGTCCACAGACGAGCATACGCTCCCCTGACGTCCAGCTGTTCCTCAGCCGTTTTAGAGCCCAATGGCCCTCTCGCCACTCCACGCTGTGTTCTCGGGGTTTTCCTTCTTTGTGGACTCGTGCCGGCGCTGTAGCCGCCCTTTCGTGCGTTCTGCTCAACTGGTTGTGCCTTATCATGCGAATCGGTCGGTACTCTCACTTCTGGGCACTGTTGCCTACTATTTCGCCATCGCTCTTTCCCTGTCAGGAGGTCTCCCTTACAAATTAGTGCCGTCGTACCTTGCCAGGGCGGCATTCGTGACACGCTCGGACAGCAAATTTAGCGCGCTTAACGCATACATGGCAAAGCCGCATGAAAGACCCCAGGTTTGCCGTGAGGGTTGCATGTGCTAGCGCCCACAGATCTTATCTCATCTTACTCGCATACATGTTCACCCATTTCATCTAACGCATTCTCAACCGTTCCACCCCTTGATTCATTTCATATTCATTCCCTCTCTGCTACTTATATCCCACTCGCTCATTTACTTGCAGACGACTCCCTCGCCTGCCGTGACTCACGTTGCTGAGTCTATGCGCCGCGATGCCAGGCTGCACCATGCGGTTGGGTGACTGAGCTTGCTCCGAGAAAGTCGGATGTACTTGCCCATCTTACACACAGCGTGGTCGGCATGAAGGAATGTGAGCGTTGATCGTGCATATCAGCCCGCAGGGCCATCTCGCCGAATATCCTTCATTTTAGCGCCAGGATACATCTTTACACCATTCCACCACCCTAGACTTGCGGAGGACAACGACAAAGCATGCAGCCGGAAATTCTCCACAAGGCAACCACTTTGATTGTAGGCAGTGTGCCGGCCGGCGCTAAATGAGATGAATAAGAACACCAAGACTGATTACAGATGCCGCAATAAGTGCGGCCACAGGGTCTCCAACCGATAACCTCGCTGGCGTGGTCCCGCGGCGTGTGGGTCCCCCCCGGGGAGTGGCGCCCAGCCAACCAGAAATGCCCTCCAGTCCCAAATATGGTTGGGATGATTGGGGTACTGCTAAGTATAACCCCCGGATGACCACCCGAGTGCTCGGTCATTAGACGATAGATCGGCGGCCGCGATATTTAAGCCCAACAGGACGCCAAGCGGACTCGCTACGGTAACACCCCTCCTTCGCCTCATACTGCTGTTATTGTAGCAGGATGGAGGATTCCAAAAGGCAATCTGTCGCTGACACTCTTGTCGCGCCCGATGGACCGACGCCGTCGGTGGATCCGTCGATCGCAGAAAAACAGGTTCCGTACACGCCTCCCCATATACCAGACGGAGGAGTTACCGCGTGGGCAACAGTAAGTAACAGAAAAACCCCTTTTCAACCGCCTAACTGAAAGTCTTACCCATGTAGGTCGTTGGAGCGTAAGTTGATACCTTATTCATAATGCTTTAACTCATATTGTCTTCCGCAGTTGGCTTGTTCTCTTCTGCACTTTCGGGTATGTGTCTTTGATAACGGACACCCTATACGTGACACTGATTGCGTCATAAAATCAGATACGCCAACGCATTTGGTGTGTATGAAGACTACTACACCAGAGTCTACATGACGAACAAAGTATGTGGTCCCTCGTGAAACTTCTCAGCTCTACTTAATCTGCTTTGCTCTAGTCTTCATCCGATATTGCATGGATTGGTTCGACTCAACTATGCCTGCAATTCATCATGGTTCGTTGTCAATGCGCTAATTTGAGCTTTCCAGGCTGACGGGGCATTCTAGGGCTTGGTCTCTGGGAAACTCTTTGACGCTGGATATTTCCATGCAACTGTCGGGGCTGGGTCGGTCTTGTGCGCCTTCAGGTATGTGCATAATTGTATTTAAGTATTACCCGGATACTAAAGGCGTTCTAGCCTGTTCATGCTGTCTTTGGCAAAGGAGAACCAGTACTACCAAGTTTTCTTGCCTCAGGCGATTGGACTTGGTATTAGCTTGGGCCTGCTGTTCTTGCCGTCTAGTAGGTGCTTTTCAGACAGGCCTAGATCCCACTTATTGACATATGAATCAGTTGGGGTAATCTCGCACCACTTTGCCAGGCGCCGCTCTCTCGCTATGGGTATCGTCACTACCGGATCGTCTTGCGGAGGTATCATCTTCCCCATCATGCTGAACAAAATCTTCCGGCGCTCTGGATTTGCATGGGGAGTCCGGGCAACAGCTTTCGTGGTTCTTGGTACGCTTTCGAGCTACGATTTGGTGTTTCGGCCGTCTGACTAGATTTCAGGATGCTTGATTGTTGCCAATCTGCTCATGCGAACTCGCCTTCCCCCAAAGTCCAAGCGGCCTCCAGCGCCTCCACCAGATTTCAAGGCTATCATGACCGACTCTGCATACCTGCTTTCAATTGCTGGGTAAGTTGTTACTGCGCAATATGGGCGCATTACTAACGTGCGCGGGGTTTCAGCGCATTTTTGGTCCTGCTCGGGCTTTTCTTGCCAATCTTCTACATCCAAGTACGTCCCAGCCCCTGGTGTGTAACCCGCTCAGCCAGAAGTTCACGTTTCGTTATCGCAGTTGTTTTCTGTTGTGCATGGACTGGACAGTACATTGGCGTTCTATTCGGTATGTATCGCTCAACTCGGCACCGCGTCTTGCGACTGAAATGTCGTTACTTGAATCAGCTGGCTATCCTCAATGCTGCATCGGTCTTTGGACGAACTATCCCAAACTTTGTCGCAGACGTAAGATCTTGAACTATACGCTACTTTCACTGGCCTAGGAGCTGACTCTGATTTGTAGAAAATCGGCCCGTTCAACCTGTTGATTCCTTGCTCTGCGATAACTGGCGCCTTGATATTCGCCATGTTTGGCGTCAAATCTTCTGGCGCGCTCATTGCATTTTCGATCATGTACGGGTTCTTCTCAGGAGCCTGTCAGTCCATTTCTCCAGGGCTGAATGCCTGACTTGCTGACCTAGTTCCCTATATAGACATATCACTCATTTCGCCCTTGATTATTGGCTTGGCCAGCAACATGTCTGAGATCGGGTAAGTTTCAACCAACCCGTACCGACACAGTGCTTGACGGGGCGTATAACAGGATCCGGCTGGGAATCGCATTTGCCATCGTCAGCTTTGCCGCTCTGACCGGCACTCCAATTGCTGGTGCTTTACTTACCGACGACTTGCTGTGGTGGCGCCCCATCACGTTTTCAGGGGTAAGTCTCTTGTTCTCCGGCTTGCGAGGGAGCTTTGCTGAATGGATACATTTGGTAGATCGTTGTTTTGGCCGGATCTGCCGTCCTCACTTCCGCGCGTGCGATGCAGGCGAAGCGCAAGGGGCACCAGTTGGTGTGATCTGCGTTTAAAGGTTATTTCTATGTGACTGTATCGCGGAGTTGGCATTGTGTATGACTTGCCGCGATATTTGGTTTGTTTTCGATACAACTTTATGTAACTTACGACCGTGACGGATTATTTAGAGTAATTTACCCCGACTTCTGATCAGTTGAGAGTGAGGTACGGCTTCAAAAAGCAGTCAGAGAAACCATCCTGTGGAGGCAGCTCGCTGAAATTTGCCTGGAAAACTAGGGGACGCAGGTCGTAGGCCACAGACCGCAGGAAATAAATATTCAAACCAGCGTGGTTTACGGAGCCAAAGGTATGGAGTACATCCGAATTTCAATCTCACATTTCATCGTTCATCTACTTGCGCGCCAATCTCTCCGAAGCCGCAAACAAATCCACGGGCTCCTCGGGTAAAACATCTTCATGTACCCTCGCTTTCGCCGACTCAGAGCCCCCACCCGACTCGTGAACGCCCCAAAACGCCTGAGACCCAGGATCCGGGCTCTCCACTAGCTGCCGGTTCTGTATTTGCCGTTCGAGAGGGCTGGGTCTATATTGTCCCGCGCCAGAACCTCCGGACTGCGTGACGTACGGCCGTTCTGTTTGATCAGGCGGCGTCTGGCTCTGACTCGGACTCTGATTCGTCCGGGTATCTGAGCTCGAGGCTCGGAGATGTGCGAGATGAATATTATGCTTGATCCCGCTCTCAGGTTCGTCGTCAATGAGTGTTTCGATGGCGTGTTGTTTATGGAAGAGGCGTGCGAAGAATGCGAGGTGGAGGGCTGTGAGGGCCGAGGATCCGATAATTCCTGCCTTGTGACGTTTTTTAGGATGAGTAAAGTGAGCGCATATAGTCACCGGGGATTTCGGGCACCTTGGCTGTCCACCCTTTGTCCGCGGCGTTCCATGCGAATACGCCGATGCATAGGAAGAAGGCTACTATGCAGATTCCGGCCCATACCTTTAAGGGGCAGCGCAAATGCAAAACAATGAAATTAAATGAGTGGTAGGTGGAGGTGGCACGTACTTGGGGGATCGACAGTGCAAATATGAATAGTATAGGGTATCGTTTGCCGATTCTCTGCGAATAGAGGTGGGGATAAAGCTTGGCGGGACGGACACTGGTACTACTTACGTGTAGTGTCTCACCAGCAACATCTCCCAACACGTACATCAAACCAGTTCCAAATCCGATAGAAATGAGGCTGCTCAGCAGCGAGACGATTCCAAAACCAAACGTAACCGAGTCGAGTTCTACGCCAGCGAACATGACAGTTGAGATTGCGCTATCAGCGTCTCAGCGTCAATAGTAAAGCGCCTGCTGCTCAGAGTTCCGCACCCCATAATCAAACCACACTGTGCGCCACGGATGAGTTTAGTGTTTAGGCTGGGGAATATGCTGTGGACATACCACAATATTCAAGTTTGTCCATTTGCTCATGAATCCGTCGCGAAAGCCGACCCAGAGCCCAGCATCTCCATTCTCAACTAGAAATCGGACCTGCTCGTTAGGGGCCGCCCAGCCAATGGTATAGCTTCCAATGAGGCTGATGCTATCGGATAGACCCCGCCGCTTAGGCCTGCGAGGGGTGCGGCGTTGAGGGGGTGGATCCATGTTGATCGGGTGGAGAGGAGGTTGAGCGCCGGGCTTTAAAACGGCAAAAAGTCTAATTCTCAGCGGGGTGGGAAATGGTAAGACGCTATGCGATGTGGTATTTATGACCGAACGGCATCAAGCCCTAGTGATGGGTGATTGTCATGGCGAATTCAAAAATGCTAATTGCAGTATAGCACTCGGGGGAGATCGATCGACCGAGATCAAATGTGGCAGTGCGCTTATATAACTGCCCTATTTACGTCCACCGCCTAACCACGTTTGTGCCCGCCACCACCATCACCATGCCACTCATCGAGGTATGTTCTGTTTTGTCTATGCCGGAAAATCAAGTGCTAACTCTTGTTGCAGGTGATTGCAAACGACCGACTCGGGAGGAAAGGTGAGCGCAAACGTCCTCGTGTATCGTTGTTGCCTAACAACTTTCTTTGTCTAGTCCGGGTCAAGTGTAGCCCAGAAGACACTGTCGGTGACCTCAAGAAGCTCATCGCAGCTCAGACTGGTACCGACTCGAGCAAAATCCAGCTCAAGAAATGGCGAGTGTTCCTGTGTTTGCGGGTTGGCGTTACATCACAGACTGACTCATGTCCTCTAGGTACACTATTTACAAGGACCATATCACGCTATCCGACTATGAGATAAACGATGGGATGAGCCTTGAGATGTACTAGGCGATCGGATCTGTCTGGGTCTGGTCTGAACTGTGCTTTGATGTGGCTATCGTCCCACGCATGTATCAGTCTAATGAGCGTCTATTTACACGATCGAACCAGGCGGGTGTACTTTTTCATTCGATTATTAGAGCTCGGGCTCTGAAGATCTATGGAGGAGTGGATTCAACTCCGTGCCAAAGCACATTTGCCTTCATTCGAGCAACTGCGAAATAGGGGTATCTCAAAGTTTTGGGGGGTCAAATTAGATACTAAAATCCTCGCTACATCCATGCTATGCTCGAGGCAACAGCTTAATTAGCAAACCCAGGTGTGACAACGGGCGCAACACAAATCTAGGCCTTGCCCTTGCCCTTCCCAGGACTCTTCGAACTCAGTTCCCAAATCTATTCACACAAATCAGACAAGTTATCTCCCCAGAGCGAAAACGGCACGTACCTGCATCACTGTTTCACCCAAAAAAATCATTTCCTGCCGAATATCTTCTACAATCATGTCCTGAATCTGCAGCCACTGCTCGCGTTCTCCGGATCCCGCGCGTAAATGGATCTTCCAGACGGTGCTTTCCTTGTCGCGTGCAGTCCCTGCAGTCGACTCGTGTATGACATTGGCGACTAGATCGTAGATGATGGGTGAATTCGACGTATCCCCTGGTCGCTCGAGGACTGTCACGCCGAGAGTAAGCAAGCCCGAACCGTGGCAGAATTGACAAACCCACCTGGACTGAAATCCACACCGTTGACGGGAAAATTGACAATCGTTGGGTTCTTCTCCTCCACAAAGTTGTTCTTCGTAAATCGCTTGAAATGGAGAATAATATACGGGGGCAACCGCGTGCACCGGAATCGCTTCAACTGGCCCGCAAACTCTTGCGTTGTCTTCCCGTCGTACTTTGCAAGCACACTCGCAAGCGACACCTGAGGTATAATATTCTTCTCGACTGCGTCTTGGAACAACGGCGGAGGCGGGAGATCGAGCGCGAGTAACAAAAAGGGTGACGTCGTTTGTTTGATCTCTGGGAAATAGAATGTGTGTTGTTATTGTGGCGCTTTGCTGGTCAAGGGAACGTGAAGTGAGAGATGAATGGGGTAGGTTGGATAACTTACCTCGGTCAATGTCAAAATACGGTCGCTCGCCGCCTTCGGCGTCTGCTTTGAGGATGACTTGTTGTGTCTCGAGTCGGACTTCGCCCTGGAAAGTGGAGTAGATTACACCTGCGACGTATGAGTTGGAATTCTCGTAAGCTCTAAAGTCAACTTACTAGATCCCTTCTTTTTGGTTCCCCCCAGATCAGCATGTATACGGTTCAACAACCACCCCAAAAACTCTATCGGATCGCCTTGCTCGGTGATTTTGAACCGCCCAGCGCTCACCCGCGCCACTTCTTGAAGAAACTCGTGCGGGCTCACTTGGGCTTTAAACAGCCGCGGATTCCACACTTTTTTCGCTAGCCCAGCAAAGCGACGGACGAGCTCAGATGGGGGTTTGGCCGGCTTCTTCGTCCCGGTCGGGGGTGCTAGTTTTTTCGCGGTCGTACCCGGGGCTGTCAATCCTTCGCCGTCCATCGCGAGTAAAAAGTCTCGTACAGGTGAAACGTGCAGCAAGGCGTGGATGATAACTGACAGATAGTCGTTTCGTTTGATGTTTTGGAGGCCGACGTAGCCGGGGATGTATGGTCGGGAGAGGAGGTCGTATGAGGTTTGAACAGAGGTGTCGGTGCGGAGACGGGCTATTTGGGCAGGAGAAAAGCGAGGCGAGAGGACGAATTTAATGTCGTCGAGAGAAGGGTCGGAGACTTGGTATCCGTCGGGTAGGACGTAGACCTACAAGATTTGAGGGGCCGGAAAGCACGGGGTTAAAAATAGGGAAAAAGGTCAAAGATGAAGTGAAATGTACGACGCACCTCTGTTGTCTCGAGGTGAATAAAGACGTGATGGTCCTCGTGGATCGAGTGGGCATAGGCATGCGACGACTTTCCTCGACCTTGGAAGTACTTGCCGCACACGAGACAACCGTAGATGTTCTGATTCGACATGGATACCGAGCACACTTTCTCAAAGTCAAAGTCGAGGTTCGCTCGGTTGACCTTTGAACCGGGTCAAAAAGCGTGGACATCAAGAAAAAGATTATCCGAGACGTACCGTGTCGAGGTATAAATCTGCTGCCCTGGTATTCCCCTGTTGCTCCACGTACCCAGCGTACGGATCTTCCTCGTCCTGGTCTTCCTCCTTTGCCACGGCACCACTGGAACCAGCTTGGTTTTTGCCTGTAGCATCTGTCATTGGCAGTCTATGTTCCGTCAAATAGAGCCAATAACCGAGAAAATAAGACACATACTCGGGCTCCTCCGTCTTGGAGCGCTTTGTTGGCCGGTCGTCCACGACATCGAGTTCATTGGCGTTGGTGGCCATTTGTAGGCGGCGCAGTTAAGAAAGGCTCCAGTTCGATTACCTAATCCTTGGTCTCTTTGGCGCCAAGCACAGCCTCAGCCAATTGTTCCTCCTCAACTCGACCGCTACCTCTCGCATACTTATTACCGATGACGGAGGACGTGAACATCTTCCAAGAGTTTCTTGCTTCTGCTCAAGGTGTAGCTACGGGTGTAGGCAATAATGTTCCATTTGGCCTGTTTCTTACACGGTAAACTACTGTTGGAGGCGGCCCTGCGTCGAGCCAGCGAGCGAGATCCAAGGGGCCTTTACCGGTAAAATCTAGACACCTGCGCAGCCCCAGGAATACCAAGCCGCGTTCCGGGAATTATTTGCTGTACTTCAGCGGTCAATTATTATATTGTATGTATACCATCTTGGGTCTTGGCACCTCCTAGACGCTTATGCAGCTTCACGAAGACCAAGGCGCACTCCGGGAAGTATTTGCTGCACTCCAGCGGCCAATTGTCGTAATTTATGTATACCACATTTGGCCCGATAACTCAGCAGCTTGTATATTCAGAACACCGCCAACGCACGGGCGTTGAAAATAGCTGCTGACCCCGGGCATGTCGCTTGCCTGTTTCAGTCGGCAGCCCTCACCTAGCCTCGGCCCGTATCTCGCTCGTGCCGCCTCAGGTTGACATTGGCTATGCCTAGGAGACACCCGCGCTCGGCAAGCACGCCTACGACGGCAACAGTGGCGATCCCTCCAGTTCGTCCGACGACTTTTGGACCGGCGCCAGGAAGCGCAAGCACCAGTCCACGCACGATGCCCGTGGGCCATTCAATCCCGCATACGCCCCCATTCTAACATGCACCAGAAATGCTTCGCTCGGCTTCCCCACTCGGCGCCGCCCACCCCTCGCTCGCGCTGCACCTCAACGCCAGCTGCGCCGCCTGCCCCCCGCGCCGCCGCTCCCCCTACCCGACCCACGCCCTGCCGAGGAGCTCGCCCAATGAAACCAGCACCTCGTCAAGCTCGGCGACCAAGCCGCCTCGAGTGATTATGCGCCCGCCGCCGCAGCAATACCTCGACCCCGCGACGCTCGCCCAGTTTGGCCTCGCGGGTACGTCCGGCCTCAGGCTCAGCTTCGGCAGGTTGCTAGGCCTGGGCATGCTCGGCGCTGGCGCTGGACTTGGAGGGGTCGACTACAATGCAATCGCCGTATACTAACAAGCATAGGCACGACCACTCCCGACAAGACTATTGCGAGTCCACAACGCCGCCCGACGAGCTCCAACGGCCGGCGCACGCCGAGCGAGAGCAAGTTTGAATTCGACGCACCGCGCCCGAGTCGCGCCCCCGCGCCTGGTCTGGCCGGGGTCGGCGCTGTTCCCCCCGCTGCGTTCGCCGGCGACAAGAGGAGCTATGTCCCGCTCAAGACTGCGCCGTCTGCGTCGACGGTCAAGGAAGGGGACGAGATGGGCGTCGACGGCGACGAGCAAGAACACAAGCCCCGACTCGCCCCTGTACCCCCGATCGAGCCTCGGCTGGGCATGCGCACCTGTGTAGACGGCCAAGTCGGACGTGGGCGAAAAGATTACTCTGCCCAGGATCGGTTCGCTCCTCGAGCCTTCGTTCCGCCTCTGTCCCGTATACTTGATCTGAGCAAGTATTATATACTTGTATGCAGTGAATATACTCGTTTACCTGTCTCAACCCTCGATCCAGGGGCGTTACTGAATCCGAGACGAGGCTGATCGAAGCGGCTTGGCTCTGCCGTCGTCTCGAATGTCCTGGTGAGAGCGTTCCCCGCGTCGTTGTCCCATGGGCGATGACGACTGGATTCTGTCGCAGGGATGGTAGCGGCGATGGACAGGAACAACGAATATTGGAGTATTGGTCTGTTTGGCTGGTCAAGCGGGTAACGCCACATTGGTGCGCTCCTGCCAACTTGTATGCCCACTTGGGCTTGCGAGCGTGGGCTCGGCTTCGTGACGTATAATAGGCCCCCAAATATGTATATATTATTACAATTTCAGTCTCGGCACAAATCGCCACACAACCAGCAAACTTCAGAATTTCAGCGATAATTATGCCCAATGACACAAGCCAGTCTGAGACGGCGTGGCTCGACCGGCTCATGGTAGGGTCGCCCATATGCGTTCAACAACGCATCGATTTGCTCTCCTGTGCAAGGTGGTTAGCACAGGTTCTAAAAAGACCCGTGGTTAGAACAGGGCGTACCGTTCAGGCTCTTGAACGCCTCGTAAGTCTTGGGGAATCCCGGGGGCAACTCACCATCGTCGCTGGGCAGCGCCATGAGGGTAGGGTCGCCTGTTGTGCCAGTTGAGTTGAATGTGCGAGCGTCATCCCTCTGCGCACTACAGAGGGTGTGTCAACACCGCCATGTAGGGCAAGCATGGTACTTACAGGATGGAAAGTTTACGCTCAAGCCGCCGGTTGCTCCCCTCAATCGCATCGAACCGAGCATCGGACCGAGCCTCCATCGTATCGAACCGAGCATCCATCGCATCGAACCGAGCCTCAACAGGCGCCCTACCGCGTCGGATTGCGCAGCAACAATTTGAAACGCCGGGTTAAACTAGGGAACCACAAATTATTAGAGTCATTAACACACACATAGCCAACTAACCACTACCATTGCATTGGCCCAGCATTGCTGCAAGGCCCGAGCAATATCGGCATTATAGGCCATGAGCAAAGTGGGATTGTTGAGCGTTCAGCGCAGAGTTCAAGAGGTGGTGGTGGGGAGTTTGAGGGGTCGGGTCGTCTTTATATGACCAGCTTGCCCACCTGACTGGCGCGAGTCTCGTTTGCTTGAACTTGCTTGGCGCCGGTCTTGTATTATTGAAGTGCCCGTGACCGGGCTGTGCACCTTGCTTGCGCGAGGAGACGCTTTTATATATCCTATGTTGGGGACTCAAAATTCACAGTATCGTTATTGGAAGAACACATTTTTTTTTAATTTGGTGGTGCACGCGATCTAGCACGGCAGCAGAAAAAATACAACGAACAGCGGTGTGGTGAAGTCAATCTTAAATCGAGGCACAATGAATTTACGTGAGAGAAAAGACTTTGGATTGAAAAGTCTGTGGGGAAGAAAAGTTAGTGCAAGGATTGTCACACGAGTGACATTGGACTCACTTAGGTAAGCAACATGGGTGGGTGGCGAGCGGGGTGACGTGTGTGCGGTCGTGAGTGTTATTTTGGTTAATCAAGACCGTGAACCGGCCGAGGTCTGACGATTTGCTGACGGGTGGGAGGGGATGAACGGTGCTCCGCGGGCAGGTTTGAAAGCAATAGCGGAAGTCATGGAAGGAAGAATTAGCGCTTGTAGAACCACATACATGCGCGTTACTCATGATGCCTTGGGTGCATCGCAAAGTTGGCCAACGTATTCCCATGCGGCTGCCACTTCTTACCCGACAAGCCGACCTGTCTCGGTCTCTCAAATTTCACAATCGCACTGTGCCATGACTAACGATGCCGTTTAGCCAGCGACATCAAGTGGATCCAGAAGACCTGGCAGTCATAACAGACTTATTCCTTCCACTCTGCCAGCGCGTACACTCTCGATCCAAGTCTGGCGCCGCTGCCAATCGACGCATGTCTGCCAATCCTGCTATCGTACGGATACCATGACCCGTCTGCCGACGTAACCAGAAACACATCCAGACTATCGGGGTCAAATGCAAATGGCGTTACGTACGGGTATGCCCCGGTAAAAACCTCCCAAAATAAGAAAGAATTCTACCCGATTCGAGCGCAAAGATGAAATAGTAACTCACCGCAAGACGCAGTTCGTGGAACCTACTACCAGTAGCCCATCCTATAAGCTGGTGGCACGCACTTTCAGAGTCGTTTCACAAAGGAATCGTATGATTCAGTGCACACTAAGACGTGACGATCTCCATCTCGTCATGTGAACGCTGTACGTCGTAGTCGGGGAATATCCGTACAGTACTTTATGTGGTGTTCTATGCCACATAAGTGCACGAAGCACGCGAATGGACAAGAAACTGACCTGACGTAGTGGGCACCACGGCTCGCGCCGTGCACTGTGGGAGGAACCCATCCTAAAAACCAGGATGAAACAGACTTTTTGATTTGCGGCTACAATTTGTGGAAGGTCAGGATAATTCACCCTAGGGTCTCATATGTTTCGCACTAATCCCAGATGTTGGGTGACATCGTACCGAAAACGGACCATCAGATTTTCAAGATTTATGACATCATATGGGCCGTTTTTGGTATGATCTGTCCCAGTTCCACCCGAATCTCTGTTTCATCCTGATTTCCCGGACATGTACTTTGCACCGAGGTGTAGACCGGGCTCCGTCGGTACCCGGAGATAAGAACGTTTATGGTACAGAGGTTCCCGATGTCTGGGCGGCCCATTTGGCGGTACCATGCGGGAAAAAGGTTTGATGAATTGGAAAGGTACTAAACTATATACCACGAGGGATTGAGATGCAGGAGTTGACTACGTACGCACGCCCCGAGCCAAGCGCTGGCCACGGGGGAGTTCGCCGTCTGAGGTAGCTGTAAGATGTTGTTGGCCCAACCCGCGAAGTGCAGCGCGAGGGCACCTCTCCCCGTACGGTATGGCCAATTTGCACGGTGCAGGTTTGGTGCTCAAGCTTATTACCCCGCAACGCGGTCTACATTAATGAGGGTACCAGTGCCGACAGTTCAGTCTGTACTATCCAACGTCTCCCAAAGGCTGTTTGCAGCGCGAGAGCCCACGAAAATCTCCAACTTAAGTCGCGGAAACAAAGTGAAATACCAGTCCAAGGATATTTGGGATTCTAGTAAACCACCCAAATTGAAGTCGCAAAGATCGAGACTTTGGATCGTCGGCCGAGGCCGGGTATATGCGGTGCATGGCAGGGTCGATCTGTTTGAATCGTGGTTTAGAAAAAGGTATCTACCTGGGCACGCACCAGTGCGTTTTTTCGACATGGAGAGTAACGGAATAAGAAATATTGAAAAGCAACGGGGCGCGCATGCCCTGCAAGCAGACGGTAGCATTACGTGCCGCACAGTTGTCAAAATGGGATGTAGATCCGCGGAGGGCTCAATTTTGTTTCCCCAATCGCCTCGGCGTGATATTGGGCGACGGGATCTATAAAAGGTGATTTCCCGATTGTATATGCGCGACGGGTTTAAGCACATACTGTGTGGTACAAGGACAGGGTCCAAAGGCGAGAGCGAGAAGAGATGAGGATACGGGACGTCGAGATGGCTGCCTAGACTCTGGTTCTCCATGGTCTCATCTGGTATACGTAATCTAAAATATCGTGTACTTGCATGTAATGAATCTATTTGTTTTACCTATGTCTCTTGCCCGACTTAATTCCCCACACCGACCTGGAACAACGCGCATATAGCCTAGTGGAAGGCTCTGCCTACTTGGGACACACTCCGTGACAAGTCAACGGGATCGTTTGTGCCCACCTCTTGTGAACCAGCCATTAACTCCATGCGCGACCCTACGTACCTCGAGAGAGATGTGTACGGTGACCATAAAATATGCTGTTACTGAATTTGTTGAACGATGAACCAGTAACTATATTACTACGGTCCATATTCAAACTGGACTGCAAGGCACTCGGTATCACTGGCGTAACATAACCAACAGGTTTTGAGCGTTCCAGGATCTCCATCGGCGAATTAAAAGCTGTAACATGCACCAAATTATCGTCGAATTTCACCCTGTCCACCCATTTCGCCAGCGCACCGCCAATGGGCCATAGCTTATCCCACTCCGACTTCGGTTTCCGGACCTGGAGTATCACCCTGCCAAGCAGCCCTAGCTTAGTCCGGTAACAGCTGGAAGGGTCACCAGTATTGATAAATACAAGAAGGGCATCCTCGTAATCTTCCCGACCATTTTCTACAAAGAGGAGAACTCACAAAATAATCCAGATGAGTGACCCCAAGTCGTGGTAGTAAAACCGTTCGAGTGGCTTGTTTACAGACTTCATCAGTAGTACTTTAATCGCCAAGAAAGGGACGGTGCCAATTAGATCGCCATTATTCGGCCGCTTATTGGTAGTATGTGAGAGATCCCAGTCGTGAAGCCGAAAATCATGTTGTCATTTTTTCGCACCATAATATTCCTGACGCTTAGGTCTCGGTAGAAGACACCCTTCTTCCAGAGAGTAAAGTGCCTATGGTCCCAGTTAAATCATCTCGCACGCCAACCAGAAAGGTAGTGGACTTACACCTCACGCAATGTATCCAAGAGGTCAGAAGGTCTTCTCCCTGTAGGCGAGTAAGCGGCTCCAGCTCTTCTTCAAAGATGATGGTGCAGCAGACCCGAGGTCGTCGAGGGGATTTATTGTGAATACAGGGTGCCCCCGTGTTCTGGCTCATATCACGAAAGCCAAAAGTGCAGGGGAGATAATTAAGGAAGTCGCCACTGAAGGTGTGAGCCTCCTCAATAACGTCATAGCAGCGCTCCCAGTCCTTGTTTGGTCAATACAGCTTCGCGAGTAGGCTCGGGCCAGCAGTAACGGAGGACATCCTATTGGGTTTGATTTTTATGACTATAGTTGCCCTGGACACAAGACTACCAGAGACGTGGACGCTGATTGTAACAGGATCAAGCTCGAGGTTGCAGCCCCAGTTAGCAAGTGTGAAACGCTGTAATACCGGTCGTGTAAATGTAGAAAAGCCTCCGCTGGCGTCTTGGGCGGGAGGCGAGACACCTATAGTCGTGTTGGACAAATCAGGTGCGCTCTCCATTAGGTCTGGGCAATTGGAGGCAGCGGATGAGGTAGCCTATCTAATTCAGGGCGAATCGCGCAGACCTTAGCCACAACGATTTCCCTCACGTGATTCAAGCCTGTTTCTCCCCGTTCCTACACCGGCACCTACTACGTATTGGCTCTATATCTCCACCTACGTACCCACAAAATGTCTCGTGCCGTGCTTAGTTCTTTCAGGGTGCTCCGGGCTGGGTGCACCGCAATCCAGCCAAACTCCTTGCCGTGTACTTTTAGCAAATACCGACGCATCCTGCCACTTGCGGGTCAATATATCACCCTCTGTGGGGCGAGACACAAGAGCAATACTGCCCGGGAAGACAACAAGGTACGTTTCAGTTGTTTAGACTTTCGTGATTATTCATGTGGATGACATCGCAATCATGATCAAGGCGCGCCCTCCACCGAAGGGTCCCCGACCTGCCAAGCCCAAAGGCGAATCCCGTCGTCCTCCACGTCCTGATGACCTCATCAAAGCGCGATCCTGTCTCAAGAAATTTTTCAGCCAGTTTAGCGGATTCAAATACGATCCAGCTCAGCCATACATGAACGAGTTTCACCGTCTTGTCCGTCTGAAAAAGTGGGACCCCAAAGGGGAAGAATACAAGAATGCGCGGAAGGGGATCAACGATGCCGGGGTACAGCAGTTCAATAGGTCAATCGGAACAGAGGTGGACGATCTTGCGGCGTGGCATAGGGTTTTTGGACGGATTGAGGGGGAAGGATTGCCTAAGACCATCGAGGAATGTCAGATCGTGAGTGAAGGATACTGTGAAAAGAGTTACAAACAATAATTTGCCTCACGCTCGCAGCGGGCTCGACGAGTCCTACAGGTGAATATCTGCGACGTACTAGATGCGCGGGCTACCGGCAAAAAGGCACGAAACTTTGGGAATTTGGACAAGCTGAGGAAGTATACCTCTGATACAGAGAAATACTTCCCGCGGGAACACGTATCGGCAGGTGCAATACTTGAGTTCCTGCTTCGACACATACATACGCGGTCTGGCTTGTTTGATGAGTGAAAGTGCTGTATCACGTCTCATTGTTATTGGTTGGCACATATCCTTCCCTATCATACTTCATCTGGGCTACGCCACACACAGATGGCTGATTATGGTTTACACGCCAGGGATGATCCCAGACAGAACCTTCGCGCTTGAACTTGTTTGGTGTTGTGTGTATTATGTCATATCATCTCCATGTGTTTTGCCCGTCACGACAGTGAGACGTAACTGGAGTTAAGAGCAACCATATCTTGGTGCATACCACCTTTACCTGCTATTGGGCACGAACACCGCCATGCAATGAATACACGAGACTTCCCCGACGAAATACTTATTGATATTGCGCATTACTTATGTTGGAGTCTGTTCATCTCACGAGCTTCGAAGCCTTGTTCTCGTTAGCCGCAGGTGGTATCTTGTTACCGCTCCTCAGCTCCTCGCCACAATACATGTTTCTTCTCTGGGTGATTTGGTTAAACTTTGTGATCATCTGGCGTCGGCCAATGTCGCACAGAAGTTCAGAACTTAACTCTATCGGGATTCGGCTGGACTGAAATTATGTAGCATTGTGGGATTGTACTTCCCTTGAACGAAATACATACATAAGAACGCGCTAACATCCAAAGCGAATTAAAATAAACAGACATCTACCCATATGGCGCTGCGCAAGCCTCGCCCCTGAGAGTGGTGGCCATTAACGCCGGCTCGGCCCATACAACGCACCAGGTAAGCATAAATCCGAACTATTCCATAACATCCACATAACGTGGGCTGCGTGCCTCAAGCATACCAAGACACTCAATCGGCACATATATCGCAGATTCTCCAGTCCCCTTGCCTCCCCCTGATCGCTTGCATAGGCCAACCACTCGCCCGTCGACGGTATGCAGCGCTTGACAAATGGACCGGCGCGCTCGAGAACCTAAACAGTGCGATCGCAGGTAAAGGTGCTGGCAACTCGAGCGATGCGCGCGGAGAGTTTGAACGGATGGGAGCTGTGGGGGCACTGATGATGTAGTGTTATGGGATTGAATGTATCGTATGGAAGACGTGAGACCTGACGTTAGTGGACTGCCGACCTCTTCGTCGATGGTTTGCATGCTTGGCAGAACGGACTTCGTGGCCCTCCTGTATTCCAGGGTGCTGACCTCTAATCTTTTGCATGGGTTCAGGGCACAAGCGAGGAGCGAAGAAGCTTTATCTCGAGTCGACTACGGGTGTATGCGTTGGATCTGGTGCCAAAATTTGCACATGTTATTCCTGCGGGCGGGCGTGGGTACTCATCACGTGAGGGTCATGGGGAGCTAGCTCAACCTCAGATACTACCACGCTTTGTTCACAGGTCATGTCTGGTGATAAAAGTATCCCCCAATTCTTTGATGCGTTTTATCGTATTGTAACCGCAGCTGCCCAAAGAGTACGCGTTTCCACTTCGTGCGTCTGACGAATGTTAATGCGTTCTGCAGTTACCACAACCCGAAGCACCCCCCGCTCCCGCCTATATCCTGACCAGCATCTCACAGTTTGTTACTGGAATCCAAAGAACCCTCGAGAGGATTGTTGGTACCATTGAAGGGTTTGAGCAAAGCCAATCCCGTGCAATCGTCGTTCAGCAAGTTGCTCATCTGGTCCCAAGGATTCTACGACTCATAGGAATTTACATAGGCGTAGGGCTACGGATGCACGCTTTTTCAACCAGAGTGCTTCTCCAGCCAATCCGGAGCTCTTGCCAGTACCGGCTTTGGCCGGAGATATGCCGGTCGACTTTCCCGAGACCATTCAGGCTTTAGGACAACTGGAAGGTGAGTACATTCCTCCTCGAGTCTTGTGGGCCATCAACTAATCTACACCATTCAGGTCAACCGTTGCCGAACCTGCTCCAAGCTTACGACTTGAGTACCGATGGGACAGAGCATGAGCGCCGCGTTCGTCTGGCCCGTTTTATTTGTGTGCCACTTGGGTATCTTCCCTAGCCACCCGAATTGCGTAACGTGTACTTTTATTCATTGGGAATCCGTGCGACGTAGCCAGAGGGGTTGCACGATAGCGCTGAGAGGCAGGAGCAAGACTGGCGCTATGCGCCGTTCACCTGAGACTCAGTCCGACAGCATGTTGCTCGCCTCGACCACCAGGGTTTCGCCCCCGCCTTCCTTCGTCCCTGCCCTATCTCTATAGTGCCTGTTTGTTCCGTAACTATGTCAGTCTCCCCACCCGCCTTCTGCGCGGGCGTCCCGACCTCACCAGAGGACTGACTCAGTCTATACTCCTTCCTCATTCCCCATCATTCTTCTCTTCCCTATGTACTTAGCCTGGCTGCCAGACAATACGAAACCACACCTACGGCAAGTGCCTACGTCGGTCTCCCAGTTTCGCAAAATTCTATAGGCAGGGTCGCCTGCAAGTTCAAAGAAGCTGCCTTAACTAGGGTATTCTGTATTTGGTATTCAGCCCTAGTTCCGGGTGCCAGCAAATTTTGGCACCAGATCCAACGCATACACCCGTGGTCGATTCGAGCTTAAGTTTCTTGGCTCGCTTATGCCCTGAACCCATGCAAAAGACCAGAGGTCAGCACCCTGTAATACAGGAGGGCCACGAAGTCCGTTTTGCCAAGGATGCAAACGATCAACGAAGAGGTCGGTAGCACACGATATATTTATTCCCATAACACTACATCATCAGTGCCCCCACAGCTCCCATCCGTTCGAACTCTCCGCGCGCATCGCTCGAGTTGCCAGCACCTTTACCTGCGATCGCACTGTTTAGGTTCTCGAGCGCGCCGGTCCATTTGTCGAGCGCTGCATACCGTCGACGGGCGAGTGGTTGCCTATGCAAGCGATCAGGGGGAGGCAAGGGGACTGGAAAAGTGACCTACTGCTTAGTGATCTCCAACCGCTGGGCGACTTGATCGATCTTTCCTTCGACCTTGCCTTCGAGGATTAGCCCAATCAAGAGTTCTTCGACTTCGTGTTTTTCTACGTTTAGTTGCTATATCCATATCGCTTGGTCAGCTTCAGAAGCTCCAGAAGGGAGATGCTGACCTTGGCCAAGAACGAAAGCTCCAGTCGAGTGTATGGTTTAATCAGATCGATTAGGTACGAAGTACGCAGGCTGCGCAGGAGGTCACCGATATAGGATGCAATGAATGGGTCGTCCATAATCGTGTCGCGGTGGTCTTTGGTGGCGTATCAGCGAAGGGGCCAGAAAGGGGAAAGGGGAGGGCGAACCTCGAAGAATACGTTCCGCCTCATGAACTTCTCGACGCTGGTACGCACCGACGAGATCGGTCATGGCAGTGATTTGCGAGTCGCTCTTGTATCTGTGAATTTGGACCACGCATAAGTGCGTGGGGTAGAAACATCAGATCTCACGTACGGCTTGGCTTCTTGACTGTCAAATGGGTTGATCCCAGAGCCCATGAGGAGGTTCGCAAGGACGAGATACTTGAGAACCTGGATTCGTTGAGGAGCACCAGACTCATCGTAATTCCTAAACGACTCGAAGAAGTCCGTCGACGCCCGAGCCCATTGCTCTTCGCGATGCATTAGCATCCGTTTCATATCGTTCAAAACAGGAGAACGCGTACTCTCTCCCATCCACATCTTCCCACCACACTCCTTGATCACTCCCATAATTCTCGGATGCGGGATTGCACTCCGGACGTCCGAAGCGCGGTTGTATATTTCCTTGAGCTTCTTCCAGTTCTTGGTCTCGTTGTGCATTTGGATCTCGAGCGCAAAGATCTCAAGCAGGAGCGTGCCGCGGGACTGGTCGGCCGTGTCGTCTGACGCTGATGTGGTGGTGGTAGTTGACGAGGCAGACGCATGTAGGTCTTGAAGGACGTGAGTTAGGCGAGCGTACTCCTTGCGGTCTAGCCAGAGTTTGGCGAGCTTGAGGTTA
This sequence comes from Ceratobasidium sp. 414, assembly GCA_019616945.1. Taxonomy (NCBI): domain Eukaryota; kingdom Fungi; phylum Basidiomycota; class Agaricomycetes; order Cantharellales; family Ceratobasidiaceae; genus Ceratobasidium; species Ceratobasidium sp. 414. The sequence goes on from WSTK01000041.1 coordinate 104,232, forward strand.
ATTTTGGTCGAGAGACGCTATGGGGTGCGGTTAGAAGGTGATCAGACCAAGCAATGTGGGGCGCTCACTTCGTTCTTGGTCTCGATCAAAACGTTCTTCGTAACCTCGTAGAACTTCTCAAGGATCTCGACTGGCACAGGTTCCGCCGAGCGCGACCTCTGCCCCTTCTTTAGCGGCTTCTGCCCACCAACATAGTCTAATATCCCGTTGATCGTCTTTTCCGAATAGTTGCGTGTCACAGCCGAACGCGTGTACCCTAGCAATTCGGTATACGTCTGGAGTGCATCGTCTGGCTTTCCAAGCATCTGGAATGATATCTTGGTTGACTGTTTCAGTGCCTTGAAACCCCAGTCGCCTTTCTCTTTCTCCGAGTCGACGATCTTGCGGAACGCCCTAAGCGCGTCTTTCGGGTCGTCCTCTTTCAGTGCTGTCAAAAAGCAAGACATATTAAGAGAGCTTGCATTTCGTTGAGGGAACTCACATTTAGCGGAATAATATTGATTCTCCACGTCCGCATCTCCGTCATCATTCGCGTCGCCGTCATCCGAATAGTCGAATTCATCATCATCGCCAGCCTCGAGATAGTCCATATCTGGACACAATCAGGTATTTTATTTGGTGAGTAGTAGTTAATTTACCATCGTCATCCATGGTGCTAGGTGTTGGTGCTGTAGTGTCGGGTGGCCTGGGTACTGGTGGCGAAACCTGGGTCGCGTGTGGGCGCTTACATTTGGGATACCCTTGCGCTCACGTGACTGCTTCACGGGTTTTACGACAAACCACAATGCACGTTCTTCCCGCTGGCGTTGAAAAGCTGCCCATTGGCCCCTGCTGTGGACGCTATCTTTACCTAAAGACCTATGCGCCGCTCACAAATTTGCGTGAAAGCCTCACTTGATGCATGAGTTGATTCACTCTCGCTGTGCGTCCTACATGGTACCTATGCTTCATCATCCAATCCTAGTGCTCCTCTTTTGCGACCTGCGTGACTGCGGAATTACTTTAAGTGATTATCCTGTCTGGTGGACGACCCTGGGAGCTTGCCCATCTAGTTTCCTATTATAGTGCCGCCGGCTCTTGAACATGAAACTGATTACTCTCTGGCACTCGTGTCTAATCTGGCACAAATGGGTCAAACAAAGATTGTCGTCAAACTGCAAGTCACGGCAGATCACTGAGTCTGATATTAGCCGTAAAAACCGCGCTATTCCTCATACGCCAACCTTTTAGCCACCTGAATCGCTGACCTCCCTTGAGACGAAATGAACGTGTTAGCCATTGGCTTGCAGAAAATACCGTAATTAGCATCCTTGTCCACAAGCTCTGCAATGCTCGACGCAGAGGTGCCGGAGGTCGCGATGCGCTATGCTACATGACGTTCGTCGATGCGCGACCCTTCGCTCTAGTGAGCCTATAAATCCTCTCCCAACAGGTCACTTCGTTAACCAACAGCACCTTCGTCTCAACTTACATTGTTTCCTAATATGTCTTACGTATTCCAAACCCCCACTCAGGACTTGACCTGGCTCGCTCAGCTACACGAGTGGGCAAACCACTATCACGTCGAACTCCGATGGGACGATACAACAGTACGGGCTGCAACCGCCACAATAACCTCATACCCTATCAGTACGTTCTGCCTCTGTATTCAACAGTGGAGTGGTACCCTAATGAGGGACGTTTCGTTGGTGTGCAGTTCAAGGACGTCCTTACCCCCAGTTCTCTGGCCAGGGTCAAAAGAAAAACATATCTCGTGGAAACGCAGCAGAACGCATTATACATGCACCGGGTGCGCTGTGAGTGATCCCAAATCCGTGGCCCTGCTGTCCCCATTTAACTCGCTTCCTACCAGCAATGGAGCACGGGGTACTTAAACCCCCGTCGTTCTTGAGCAGAAGTTTCTTGTGCTTCCTTTTTATGTTGCTCTCTCGTAACGTAAGCGTTTGATTCAATATGTTATGCGTGGTTGTGACTTGTAGTGTCTATAGCCTTATAATAATTTTTGGTGTTTCGGTGCTCCTTTCCTCTCTGATGACCACCCTGGGCCTGGTGTTGGAGTGGTGTCGCTCTTCAGTTGCCTCGAAGAACCGTAAGGACTTGAGGACCCGCCCATCCCAGGGAAACTAGCTGGTCGACTCCAACAAAGCCTGAATTATGAATGCCCGACCCGTGAATAGTATATTGTGAGACATCGCACAATTAGATTAAAACGCTTGCAGGGATGCTACGACAGATTTATGCTTACCCTAATATGTGTCATGAATATAGCCAAGTACACAGTGACGAACAGTACAGGATTTTACAATAAATATGTCCGTATATGCGTCATCTCTCGCATCCCCCACTTTCACTGAACTACATGACTTGACGGGGGTTTCTTGGTTATTTACGATCAGGACCGCCGTGGAATGGTTCATGCCCGGCCAAGCCGTCGTCGACTCTGAGATACACCAGAGTACTCCAGATTTGGGGGTGGCACCGCGGTTCTTAATATCTCAGGAACGCTTGGGAGCCATCGAGAGCACCTCACGCGCGCTGGAGAGACGGGGGGCACACGGAACCCAGAGCCACCGCCAAATCCGTAGTACTCCGGTAGAGGCCTCGGTGACCGTGATTCGGTCGAGTGTGAGCGCTACCTGAGGATTGTGCAATCCATTGGCCTGGTGGGTGGGTTATGCGTGGGGACTCGTTACTGTCCGAGCTTAAATGTGCCTCACCCCGTTTCTGTAAGGCCATCCCAGGGTCGAAACCAGGATAAGGAGTTGTGAAATTACTAACTCACGCTGACCTGCTGTATTTTCTGTCTTGCGTGCACACAATGTTACAAACAGCCTGAGATAGTCGAGATGTGCCATCCATCAGTCCTGAAGTACGTGTATCCTACACCAATTATAGCAATCAAGCTCTAATTCGTATGATCTCAGCCGGGTCTCGGGCCGCCTCTGGTTCTATGATGGTGGAGTGGTGTGAATCCTCTGGCGTGGGGCGGCGCTTATGATGCGGATGCACAGCCACCCGGATCTGGCACACTCAACTTCGACCACTGGCGATGGTGCGCGGGAGCGAGTACGAGGCGATGACTCCGCCGTCGTCGAGCGAGACCTCGCACTCGTATACCGACGACGAGACGAAAAACGGCGACGAATCCGACGGCGAGGAGATTCAACCCCAGAAACTCTTCAGCGAAAAACGGCACTACACGTGTGGCAACCCCCGAACAGCCGATGCCAGCGGCGGACTCCCCCAGTGGCGCCTCAAGGACAAGCTACGCACGGCGAGGGCCGCGCTGGTCGTGTGTCTGAATATTGGCGTGGACCCGCCGGACGTGGTCAAGACGCAGCCGTGTGCGACGCTCGAGTGCTGGGTTGACCCATTCAGCATGCCGTCGAACAAGGCTCTCGAGGCGATTGGGCGCAACCTGCAGCACCAGTTCGAGAACCTCAACCCCCGCATGAACTACAAGCCGTATCTCGACCCCAGCGTCGAGGACACGCGCAAATGGTGCATCGGCCTGCGCAAGATGGTCGGCCGGGAGTGTGCGCTCTTCTACTACAACGGTCACGGTGTCCCCAAGCCCACTCGCAGCGGTGAGATCTGGGTCTTTAACCGTGGATATAGCCAGTACATCCCCGTTTCCATCCAGGACCTGCAGCTCTGGCTCGGCTCGCCTTGTGTCTTCGTCTGGGACTGCTCTGCTGCCGGCAACATCGTTCAGAACTTTCTCAAGTTTGCCGAGCAAAAGGACCAACAGGCTCGCATAAACCAGCAGCAGCACCCCGACGCTCATCCTCAGCGCCCGTTTATGGACTGTATCCAGCTCGCAGCTTGTGCTGCCGACGAGGTGTTGCCAATGACGCCAGAACTCCCTGCCGATGTGTTTACCGCTTGTCTCACCTCGCCGATCGAGATGGCCCTCCGCTTTTTCGCCCTGCGCAACCCACTCCCCTCGGCATCCAACATTCGCAAGGGCGTCCCTCATCTTGATAATGTCATGCAACTTCCTGGCGATCTCAAAGACCGTCGTACCCCACTAGGTGAACTCAACTGGATTTTCACGGCTGTCACGGACACCATCGCATGGACCACCTTTCCTCGCGATATCTTCCGCCGGCTTTTCCGTCAGGATCTCATGGTCGCTGCCCTGTTCCGCAACTTTCTCCTCGCCGAACGTATCATGCGGAACTACCACTGCACTCCTCAGTCGTACCCTCCCCTTCCTCCGTCCCACAACCACCCCCTCTGGAACTCTTGGGACCTTGCTGTCGACTCGTGCCTGGCCCAGCTGCCCCAGCTGCGCATCATCGAGGAACAACGTTTGGCAGCCCAGCAAGAGGCCATCAACGGTGGTGGTTCCCAAGTCTCAGAGCCCCCCGGCCCATACCAATACGTCCCTAGCTCGTTTTTCGGGGACCATCTCACTGCGTTTCAAGTCTGGCTCACTCGTGGCGCTGCACTCTCCAAAACTGGCATCACCGGCGACAAGGTTCAACCCATCTACTTTAACGCCGATAGCAGCGATGAATCCGATGCGGTTGGTCGAGCGCGTGCAGCCAACGAAGAGGGCTTTGGCCCACGCCGGGGCATTCTCATTCCTCGCCGCCCGCCGGATCAACTACCGATCATCCTCCAAGTCCTGCTATCTCAAACACATCGCCTTCGCGCGCTTATCTTGCTGTCCCAGTTCATGGACCTCGGGCCGTGGGCGGTTCACCTTGCGCTTGCAATCGGGATCTTCCCATATGTCCAAAAGTTGCTTCAGTCACCGGCGCAGGAGCTTAAGCCTGTGCTCGTGTTTGTCTGGGCTCGGCTGCTCGCGGTGGATCGATCGTGTCGGGAAGACTTATTGCGGGATGATGGATACATGTATTTCGTCAACATCCTCTCTCCCCACACGGGCGTCTACATCCCCAACTCGGCCGAGCACCGCGCGATGTGTGCCTTTATCCTATCGATTGTTGCGCGGGACCACCCAGAGGGCCAAATGCAATGTCTCCGACAATCTGTCTTCCACATGTGCCTCATCCGGCTGGACGACCCAGACTCCCTCCTCCGGCAGTGGTCCGCGCTATGCATCGCCCAGCTCTGGGACGGCAATGACGATGCGAAAAAGTACGGCATCGACCAGGGCGCACAGGACAAGCTGAGCGTGATGACATCTGACCACTCGCCGACCGTCCGCGCCGCGGCGATGTACGCGCTTGCAATCTTCCTCGGCGCGTCTGGCTCTGCGATCGAGGGACGCAAGGGTGGCGGCGGAACCGGCTGCCGGATTCCTCTGCAAGAACGAGACCAGCTCCGGCTCGAGGTCGCGATTGCTACGGGAGCGACGCTTGCGGGCAAAGAGGACGCGAGTCCAATGGTGCGCAAGGAGTTGGTCGTGTTGCTCAGCTGTTTGGTCAACGAGTGGCGCGGTTGGTTCGTCGTTGCCGCGTGGGTCTATTGGGAGGATCATGGCGGGCTTGGTCCACTTGGGAACCCGACGACGAGGGAACAGCGTGCGGCTGAAGGGTCTCTCAGGGCGGCGCATGCGCAGCGCGAGTGGGCTGATCGCGCAGGTGGGGATGTGCGCAGGAAGGAGGAGATGCGGGTTGTCCTCTCGTCATTTTTCACGATTTATTGCACACTCCTCGAGCTCTCAGTCGATCCGTACCCCGAGGTTGGGACAGTTGCGCAGACGGTTGTGGACTATATCATGGCGCTTCTACTCGAGTCTCCATTTGCGAAGCTTCCATCAAGCGATTTCCCCAAGACAGTGCCACCCCGGACGCACTATCCGCATCAACCACGGTCCGCGACCATAGACGAAAAACATCCTGCACTCATTCGGGTGGATATTGCCTCCTCACACATCACCAACACTCTCCGGCGCACGACGTCCTTTGCGGCCACGCTCAGGAACATTGCGACGGGGTATGCGTTCCCCACTTCACTAGACAGTCCAGGCGCTGGCCCGTCATCGGCGGGGATCCCCGATATGGACGCGGGCTCAAGCAGAAGACGGTCGGACGTCCCACGGCCCCACTTGGTCGCAGCGCAATACCAATCGCCGTACCCCTCTTCAATGTCCCAGCCGGAGCCTCCCACTCCTTTACGCACGTCAACCCCAATGTCTGTTCCGCCCTCACCCGGGCTCTCGAGCCCGCCGACAAAAGAAACGCACCTCGGCCAATCGCGTTTCACGACCGATCCGCGCTCGCTTCATGGTCACAGTACGATCTCGGCTGCTGATATTATTGAGGCGCTGGTTGAAGAGGACAACCAGCGATTGCGGGACCGTAGGCTGCGACACCATCCACATGCGCAAGGTCCGCGAAGTTCGGGCGGCACGGAGAGTAGCGCGACGGAAACGAGTGTGATGAGCCTGAATACCGGGGAGGGATTGGCGGATGTATTGCCATTGAAGAGCCGGTATTTTGACTGGAGTTGCGAGTATTTTTTGGAGCCGCAGATGAGGGTAAGTCATCTTGGCCGCAAGGAAACGGGAGAGGATCGTGTGCTGATATGGGTTCGCGTGTAGCAATCGGAAGAGGACGAACCGGGGAGCGTGACGTACAACGAGCTGATGTGGAGGAGGCAGAGAAACGAGAAGGTCCTATATAACACGGACCACCAGGCGGGTGTCGCACGTAAGCGTTCCCGTTTCCTTTGAGTGTGGTCCCGAGTTAACACAACGGTTGGTGGTAGCACACTGCCCTTGGGACCGGCCCGTGTCGTCGTTTGCAGTGGACGGACCCCCTGTTCGGATGAAGATGCACCAATTCGATCCACATATCGCCATCATCGACGATTCGACCAGTCTGAGGTACGCATTTCTTCCCGTTCTATTCCCTTTTACTTATGAGAGTGTGGTGCGGCAGCGTATGGGACTGGTCCAAGAAGAGAAAGGTGGTAACGTTCAATAACGGGAACCCGGCAGGGAGCGCGATCACCGGCGTGCACTTTATCAACGAAGACGCACAAACTATGATCCTCACTGCGTCAGGTAAGTTTTTATTTATTTATTCACTTACTTCACACGCTCATATGTTACGGGCCACAGCCGAAGGTACAGTACGGATATTCCGCAACTATGACGTGCAGCGTTCGCATGAGCCTATGGAGATCGTCACGTCTTGGCGCGCATTGAACCATACGATTCCCCTCCAAAAGGGCTCCGGACTTGTGTGCGACTGGCAGCAGGAGAGCGGGCTGTTGGCGTGTGGAGGTGACTCGCGTGTGGTCAGGGTGTGGGACGGGTTCCAGGAACTGTGTCTTGCGGTGAGTCGCTTATGTCGTACTTTGTGCTCGAGTTGGATCGAATCTTTTCTTGGTGGCTGCAGGAAGTCTTCACACAAATGGACACATGCGTAACGTCGATTGCATTTGACCCTGATGGTCCGAATGCGTTTTTGGCTGCTTCAGCAGACGGACGATTGTGCCTCTACGATCGCAGGATTGGCGGACATGCGTCGATGGTCCGGAGTTGGCAGCGGCATCAAACCTGGATCGAGAGCGTTCATTGGCAAACTGGGGGAAATAAATCGATTATGACCGCAAGGTAAGCAGTCCTGGCCCTGCTCGGTGTTGCTGGCTAAACGGAGTCGTTAGTGTGGATGGTGAAGTTCGCTTGTGGGACCTGAGAGACCGAGACGGTGTTGGCTTGTCTGGCAAGAAGTGGCAGCCGCACGGGAACGCACTGGCCAACTTCGCGGTGCACCCCAAGGCAGCAGTGTTTGCGTCGTGAGTCACGCGCCTGTATGCGGTCCCACGAATATTAAGGCTTCCTTGCAGGACTTCCGCTATTACCTCCACAGCCCGCCCGCAGAGCATTATCGTCCATTCCCTTCCGCCCGTCGACAAACCATCGGTTCTCAGCCGGTTCACGGTCCCGACCAACCAAAACAACACTCATAGCCACAGCCATGTCACCCGCTTGCCCTTCTTCGGCGGTTCATCGAGCTTAACGTTCCACCCTAACGAGATGCTATACGCGATGGGCGGTCCTGACGGTGTGGTCCGGATGTTCGGGTGCAAGCTCAAGGAGAGCCAGGAGGAGGATGTACCACGCGGCGCGTTTGAGCGTATGGGCCGGGCCGGCGTGAATGGCCATCACTCTGAGGGGGTGAGACTTGCGAGCGTTAGGTCTACGGCGTCGTCTGGGTAGACGGTTCTTGCTTTTAATTTGCTTTGGTTGTTAGTGTCTTCTTATGTATGGATTTTGTTTAAGGAAAGTACAGTACGTGATTGGGTTTAACGTTGATCTGCACAACTATGAAGAGGAACGCATGAAATAGCAATAAAAACTATTCACACATCAAGCGTACCCGTGCGTAGAGTTTAGTCCGGAGCAAGGTGCAGGGCTTGGTGAGCGCGAATGTTCATTATTCCTATGGTGGTCTTTCAACAAATCTCCCAAATATCATGTGATTTCAGCTCTCGTACACATACTCTTGGACCTAGTCGACCCTCTCATTGTGCTTATCTATGGCTGAAAATATGGATCCTGCGCAGGCCTGGCAGGCCTTCCAGCAGGGCTACGACGCCCAAGGAGACACGGTGAGTAGTTCATTGTATATCTATCTTGGTCAGGCTGACGTCTTGGAGCCCCCGCGCCTGAGTTCCATGCTTGGAGTGGTTGGTGCACTGGTGGGCTCCAACCAACGAATCAGTGCGACGCTTGCAAGCACACGGCGGGACCTGACGCAGCGCACCCAGGAGCAGAGCGGTTGCAAGCTTTGGTCCACGACCTTCAAGCTTTGGTCCAAGAACTTCAGTATGAGCTAGAAGTCGAGTAATAGTTCTCCGCTTCTTGAGCTTGCATATCCTCACTTTCTCTGTGTGCAGAAGGGACAGGGCCATTGCACGCGCTGTTAACGCAGGCACTTCAAGACTCACCACGGTTCTCAAGGCATTGCCTCGTGATGATGGAAGGATTCCCAGGAACCTACGAGGAGTTCCAGGATATGGTGGGTATGCCTATTTCCCCCAGGGTTCTATTTATGTGCCCATTGGCTGGCACAAATGGTAAACTTGACACCATATTGCATGCATATTAGTTGCAAACAGGTGGATCACCCCAAGAACGCAGCGTGATATTGGCAAATTTCATGGGACTTCACCTTGCCTAAGTGCCACACGTATCGTTAACTTGTATTGTAATTGAAATGTACCTTATCCCACTGAAACTATTCACAGGTAAATGTTTGCGTCAGGTAAGCTTTCTTCCATCTGAAAGGTGTGCGTTATTATACGCTGTAGACCCTGGCGGAAGGTACGGGACGAATTTGTTATAACTGTGATGTGCGGCGCTCGCTCGGCCCGATGGAGTTTATGTCCATACATGCGTGGCGTGCGATTCGCAGCAAGAGAATGGGTTGCGAGCATTCGGGGATTATTTGCGCATGGTGAGAGCATAGGGTGGATTTGAGGGGCAGTGTCTTGTAACGAGTTCCCCTAAACTATGCATCGTGTAGGCCGGAATCCGATAGTGCTTGGGGTGATTTATATATGCGTGCTGCACAAGCGACAAGGGTACGATGTAAGAAGGCGGAAGGACCACGTGACCTGGTGGAAGCAAGCTCCCCCATATGGACGGAAATGAACGACGACGAGCGCACTATCCATTCTCAAATTAACCGGTCTTCTGACCTGTTTCCCTTAGGAATTTTTTCGCGCGGTCCGGCCCGAGGATAGCCTGCATATGTGACTGTATAAGTAGAGCGAAGGGAGGGGAAGTTACGCTTGTTGGGACCCCCCCGACATCATGAAGGCGTTTGTAGCAGCTGTTTTCGGCCTTTTCCTAGGTTCTCCAGTCGTTTTGGCAGGGAAGAAAATCGACGGGTTGTCTAGCAATGCACAGGAACTGTAAGTGTGGTCGATGGTCACTGCACTGGGCTGCTGCAACTCGCACTACCAGCTTCGATATTGCCATGTCTTATAATGACAACGGCTGGGACTCTATCCGAGGTGTGACGGGGGCTGGGAGCGCCCGAGCCACCGCATGGTAAGTCCTCATATCGTGTGAATCTTAGTCTCAACACACAAGTATCTTGGTTGACATTAGGTACGCAGTCGGGCTCCTTGCACGCAATGGTGGCTCAGATACCGCAATTGCTCGGGACATAATTTCTCGAGTGATCGACACTCAGTATACTGTGGCTGGAAATCCATGGTATGGAACGTATAAGAAAACGTTTGAAGAGCCTATTCCTGGCACATCCCAGTATCCTGCGTCCATCTACGTAAGTAAGCGATGCTCTATTTTTTATGGTTTCTCACCACATCCGGAGTAGAACTCATATGACCCTAGTGCGTGGTCGTAATTCGCGCATATCAGTTGCTGGCTGACAAATTTTTAAACTGATTTTTAAGACTGGGTCAGTCAACCTCGGTACTACGCTCGGGCTTCTTTACTTACTTGGTTTAGCGCGAGTTTGTTGGCACGGCTTTTATCCTTGCAATTGAAGAGTATTCGGATCTTCTGGGCGAAAGCCTAGTCAGCAGGATGCTCAACAGGTTCGTCGAGTCTCCAACCTAGTTCAACTCGGATTCTCATGCCTTGAGACACCAGCCTCAAACTCGCGGTTCTAGGAGGGCTGACGCGTGTAGGGTTGGATGGAGACAACCTGGATCTAATTTACTCGAACCCAGCACTGATGCGAACCTTTTCCACTGGATGGCTCGGGTATGCTACTTGATTTCATCTTGTCCAGATATTATCCCGCGTTATTGACGAAGCATATATAGGCACCGAATTGGGGACGCCAACTTTACTCAGACGGCCGAACGGGTGAGAACCTCCAAAGCTGGCTACTAACTATATCTAACCAACTAGCACAGGAAGCCAATTCGTTGTACGAGATCTACCGGACGTCGAACGACTCACTCACCGAATTTAACGCGTAAGTCTCAAATATACGTACCCTCCGCCATTATTCATTAACCGGCTTGACTATGGCTTAGTCCGACTTACTACGGTATCGATATGTGGGCCTTGTCGCTGTGGGCCAAATACACCCCATCAAATAGCAGTCTCTCCAGGTACGGCCCTGTAATGCTTTCTGGGCTTTGGGACACAATCGGAGAATACTACAACGCGAACCTTAAAAACTTTGCTGGGCCATACGACCGAACTTACGGAAACGGTAAGCAGGTCCTGAAAGTGGGATTGGTTAAGACTGAACCATTTTTGTCCCAGATATGACGACCTACATGGCCGTGATTGGACTGTACCAAGCTTGCGTGGTTGGGAAAGCCATGGCACCTCTGCCACCCAAGCTATATGCATCAAAGCATATCGACGATTGGGCACAGGGGCATTTGATTGCACTCACTTGTGATGTTGCAGTCAAGCATGCAAGCGCGAAGGCGAAATCCGCTTTGACGACGTTTGGAAAGCCTAGATATATGGAGCGTCATATCCGGTCAAGGTATGTTACCGACTTCAACGCTTCAACTTTTCGCACTAATTGACGTTATAGTGAGACAAACAACACCCGTCGGCCTGTAACTACATGGATCGAAGACTGGGCGATGCTCGGCGGCGAATCCATCAACGAGACGGTTCACGTCCGCGGCGACCAATTTACGCCCGGTCTCATCCAATGGTCTCCCAAGAAAGGTATCATCTCGTGGATCGCTTGGTCTCAATCAGCCAACTGGCTGTCCGGCGTTGTGAGCAACTCGAGCATTGGTCAACCTATGCTGACAGTATCCTACCCGAACCGGAGCGTTCCTGGTACCGATCGCTTCACCTTTATGACGGGCGGGCTGCCTTACGTGCCGGGTTCGAACATGACATGGCCTGGGTATGAGGGGTTGCCGGGAATCAAACTCAAGGTTGCGGCAACGGGCGTTGATGCTCCCTCAACTTATTTCAGCAATACCGCACTCCACGAATAGTACGTACGCCGGTTCACATGCGTCAGACCGGAGGACTGACTTGGGTGGATTGTGGTAAAACAGTCTTTACTGGAATACAACCTATCACGTATCTTCGAACTTTACCGGCGTTCCTTCAATTTCGTTCACGCTCACCGAGACCGCAAAAGCACCCAGCTTGTAGTCCACCTGAATCAAAGTTTATAGACTGTCTGTTATTGAGTGCGCCTGGCCCACTTGATACTTTTCCACGGTCATAAGCCCCCGAGTATACGCGATACAGCTTGAATAACTAGTGAACGAGGCAACAACACATCGGGTTCATAACTCAAGTGACTTTGTATTATGAACGACATTCGGGGGTGAGTCCAATGTGTTAACATGCGACAGGAATTCAGCCATATAAGCAAGCAATTATTCCATCTCAGTGGACTCTACCTCAAACAAGCGTGCATACTCATCTAGATACCCATCCTTCCTATAAATTTCTTCTTGAGCTTGTGACATTGGGCGTGTCCTCCACAACCGAGTGGATCTCCAGTCGCTGTCTAAATTATCCATGCATTCAAACCAGCTGAGGTAGGGGGTCTGGTTGGGTTCACGATGTACCGCAAAGAGTGCACCATCGCCAACATGTATGAAGCGAATCTTGGGCACTGCCCTGGCAAGTTGCAGCATATGCTCGCTAAATGGAGGCGGGCTACTAGTTGCTATGGCGCACGCCCGGTGGTATATCGAGGTAATATTCCCGCCAACTGTGTGAAGACGAGGGAATTGACCCAACCCCAAGGTGATTGTTTCGGTCTGGTAGAAATAAGCGAATCCAGTCAGTCGAGTAATGAGATATATGAAAACTAAACACTAACCATCATGTCACTCAGTTGAATATTTTGGGGTACAAGCTCGCTCATTTCAGATCCGAAGCTTTGAATTTCGAGTATCTGTACGCCTGGTACAACTTTTGAGAGCCTCTGGAATACTCCGTACTGGATTCGTGGGACGTTGATGCGAAGCCTCCGCAAAGATGGGTATGGGGTGTGCTCTAGCGATTGAAGCAAAGTCTCCAGAACGGGTTCCAGCGCAGGTGGCTCGATCCGGCGACTCCCCGAATCGATCAAGGTGGCGAGGGAGGGGCATGCGTTGGCATTTTCCAGAATTCCGATGATAATGGGAAGTGGTGCATGCAGACGTTTCAAGTTCGGCAAAGGGTCGGGGTAGGACTCTAGCGAGAAAGAACGTAGCTGTGGTGCGTTGTCGTAAAAGTAGGAACAAGGGCTCATTATAAATGCTTCGAGTTGTCGATGAGCGCTTAGAAAGCGGGCAAAAAGGTTTATATTCCCAGGTTTCTCCCAGAACGAGCCTTCTACATGTCCTATCTCTAGGTGCCGAAGATTTGGCCATATAAAAGGGGTTTCGTTGGCATTGAGGATCGATTTAGAGAATAGTTCTTTGAGCGTGCTGGAGATGACGAGGCATTCCAGACCTGGGCTGCGGTGCAGCAGGTTGACAGTAGAATTGGTAAGGGCGGATGAATATCCCCCAGAGGTGGTGTCGATAGTAAAACGCTTGAGCCTCTTAAAACCCAGCGCCTAAAGGTGCTCGGTGTTAGTTTCATGCCACTCCGGCACCTTTGTTGCGCTCTTACAATGTTACAGAAATCTAATGAAATACAATATTAGCATGACCCGAAGGACGCAGCAGAGGAAACCTTGATTACTTACTTGGAGAAATATTAACTCGAGCGTTATCAATACACAAGGTCAATCGGCTCAAAGAACGCGTTTGCAGCAGATAGTTAACCAGGTAATAGTCACCAGGAAACCTCTCATACCACTCGAGTGATTCCAGCTGCTTGAGATGTGGCATCGAAGCCCCCAGCTTGGATAGCATGTCTCGGTACTTTATTTCCACATCTGGGGCGGTAAGCGGACCGTTACCGCCAGGTGGCTGGTACTCGTCTAACCCAGTATAATATTCGGCCACGATCCCTATTCCATATGGCCAATGCTCGCCTGAAATTACAATACCCCGAGTATGGTGCTCAATCATTGATACGTGGCTGTGGCCGTTGGAAATGGGATGACCGAGCAAAAAGTTCTGTGCGACATGGGCCGACGCCAGATGATCACAAAGTCTAACCAAATCACCCAGAGAAGAAACATGTATTGTAGCCAGGAGCTGAGGAGCGGCGACAAGATACCATCTGCGGCTAACAAGAGCAAGGCTTCGAAGTTCGTGAGACGAACAAATGCCAACGTGATGTGCAATGTCAAGAAGTATTTCGTCGGGGAAGTCTCGTGTGTTCATCGCGAAGTGGTATTCGTGCCCAATAGAATGTAAAGGTGAGGTATGATTGCCCTTTCAAGCTCCAGTTACGTCGCAGCGTCGTGGTGGGTACAACACCTGGGAGATGATATGACATAATACAAGACCGGCGCCAAGCAAGTTCAAGCAAACGAGACTCGCGCCAGTCAGGTAGGCAAGGTGGTCATATAAATACAGCAACGCCGCCGCCACCACCACCACCCTTCGGACTCTGCATCGAAGGTTTAATATCCTACTTCGCTCATGGCTGATAATATCAATATTGCTCAGGCATTTCAGCAAAGCTGGGCCGATGCAGGAGCAGCGGTTAGTTGGCCATGTGTGTGTCAACGACGCTAATAACTTAGGTTCCCTAGCTTAACCCGCTATTTCAGCTGATTGCTGTGCAAGCCAACGTGATGGAACGTATCGATGCTCGGCTCGATGCGATTGATACTCAGTTCGATGCGATTGAGGCTCGGCTCGATGGGATGGAGGCTCGGTTTGACGAGCTTGAGCGTAAAATTTCCACCCTGTAAGTACCATGCTGGCCCTACATGACTGTACTGACCACCTTGCACAGGAGAATAAATTGATGTGTTGTTGAACGTGTATGGGCAACCCTGCGATGGGCCAGTTGAGACACGCCGCCTCAGACTGGCTTGTTTCATTGGGCATATTATCAATAAAATTATGTGGTTTGCGTTGTGTAGCGATTTGTGGCGAGACTGAAAAAATAAACTACTTGAGGTGTATCCTACGCCACGAAACCGAGCGCACGCTTGCTAGCTTTCTACAGGGGCCCTCGAATGGACATACGAGTTGGCAGGAGGACATATCCTGTGATCCGACTCAGCACGACCCGCTTGGCCAGTTCTATTCGGCGTGTCACCATCCCCTGCAGCAGAATTCAATCGTCATCGCCCATGCGGAAAACGCTAGCGCCAAGACATTCAACATGACAGGCAAAGCCAAGTCGCTCCGATCAGCTTGTCACCTCGGTTCACAGCCTCGCCCAAGAAGACCGAGTGCCAAGACTTGGTTTCAAATAGGGGCCGCGTGACGCCCGGGGAATTAGAAAGAGAGAGATAAACAAATATATTCACTGCATACAATTACACAAATGAGACCGTGAAGAAATACACAAAATAACCGAGTCTAGGCAACCATCTCGACGTCCCGCATCCTCATCTCTTCTCGCTCTCACCTTTCGTCGACCCTGTCCTCGTCCTCGCCATGCTTGTCCACCCATGCCCGGTTGACAGCCACGAGCATCGCCTGGATCACGGCGATATGCTTCATCTGCTCCTCGACCTCTGCCTTTGCCTTGGCATCTTCTTCGCTGTTGAGTGCAATCGACGCAAATGAGGGCAGCACAGTCGAAGGCGCACGGCGGCTCGTAGTGGGGGTACCTGCACGTGACGTGGCGGCGCTCTCGCTGTCCCTGCTGACAGTCTCGTCGTCCTTGCCACTGCTCGTCAGTGAAAGTGGGGAGCGCGGCGCCGAGACGGGATGGGATGAAGGCGGAACGAAGGCTCGATGCTAGGCAGGGTAATCTTTCCGCTCGCGTCCGACTTGGCCGTCGATACTGATGGCTACGAGAGCGATGGCGGCCATGGCAGGGTACAAGCCTGAACTTGATTCGAACTTGGCCGGCATACCAGCCATGCGAATGCCTAGATGAGGCTCGATCGGGGGTAGCGGGGCGAGTTGGGGCTTGTGTTCATGCTCGTCACCATCGACGCTCATCTCGTCCTCCTCCTTAACAGCCGATGCAGGTGGCGCAGTCTTGAGCAGGACATAGCTCCTCTTGTCGCCAGCCAGCGCAGCAGGGGGAACAGCCCCGATCCCAGCCAGACCAGATGCGGGGGCGCGACTCGGGCGCAATGCGTCGAATTCAAACTCACTCTTGCTGGTGTACGCCAGCTGTTGGAACTCGTTGGGCAATGTTGTGGGCTCCCAGCCACCTTGTCAGGAATGGTAGAAGTTGAGGCAGTAGAAGTTGCGCCAGTAGCAGTGAGAACCATGAGAACCAGACCAGGATAGAGTCCTGTGGCGATCTGGCTCTGGATGGTGAGGGCTTGTGTATGAGAGGCTGCACCAGACAAAAACATTGAAACACTGCAAATCTGAGTGAATCTGAGTGAATTTGGGGGAATCAAGTGAATTCACAGGAATTCCCACTCAGCAAAAAAAGTGTGGTAAAATAGCAAGTAATTGGGGCAAATTACAACATTAACCCATTAACTATCCCCCCACTATAATTTGCTGCAATGACCCCTAATTAAGTGTAATTATTGTGTAATTTGGTGTAAATTACACCATTACACCATTAACTATCCCTGTTTATAATTACACCCTACAGTTTTTGCAGAGCAGGAATTCCAGTGAACACTAAAATTTTGGTCAATGCAGTGATTTTGAATGATCTATATAATACTCTGAAACTATGATTAGTCACCAAATGCACTGTCTGGGGTCTTTCAAGGCACTTCCAAGTTCACTGAAATTGGGTGTTTTGAGTGTCTCTAAAACCCACCACAATGAAAGAGGAATAGGCTAGAAAAATAGAGGGAAAATTAGAGATTCAGAATATGTAAGTTTTATTACTAGGAAAAATCAGGGAACCTTAGAACAGGGGGATTTATGCTCACAGAGGGATTAACCCCTGAAAGTGCCACACAGACTAATGAATAAAACTGCACAAATACCGCTCCCTTGTGCGCACTGGATGCGACCATATTAGATCAGCATGTCTGCAAAGTTTCAGCCAGATTGGCCCATAGGAATAGTGTGAAACAAGGGGAGAAATGCCAAAAAGGGGCTGAATTCACAGGAGCCAACCCTCTGCAGGACTAAGGAGTGCTTTTGAGGCTTATATGCATTAGTAAATACTGTTCAGAATGCAGAATTACCATAGTTGGCTACCTTAACCTGCCTATAAATGTGGGGATTCAAGTCAGAGTTTACAAAGTTAGCTTTGAGTATTATGTGCTCAAGGGTATATCCTGCATGTCAGTTCACATGAATCCAGGACAGCCTCAGGTGAGATATTTTGCACACAGAGGTTTCTCAATATACTAATTAAAATGTACTCATTCATTTGCCCCAATTACTTATAGTTCATTCTGGACTGCATGAGGGGGGGATAGGGGTAAGCTGCACTTCCCCCTGTCAGTTTCTCCAGTTCTACTGATTGGGTTGAGCTGTAATTTTGCAGAGAGGATCAGTAGTGTACATATACAAGGTTCGCTACATTATTCTTCAATATAATTGCTCTACTGTGTAGTAACAGGGGGTGTGCTCCCCCCTGAATATTCTTGGATTGTATTTTGCCATTTTCTACCTCAGAATAATTTATTTTCACTAGTGCAAGGATATATTCAGAATCCCCTCATTCTTCTGCATTTATGTATGCACATGATTATAGTTTGTGGTGGGTTTTCAGGGGGGCCATTTTTGCCTCTGAGCCCCCCTGGCCAGTTTACATGCATCCAGGCCCCACTAAGGAATCCAACTGTTAGAATGTTGCTCCCATGAACATGATGTTAAAGAGGTCATATAAGTATGTATACAATGTTTCAGAAAGTTTGAAGCAAGGGAAAGGTGTGAAACAAGGAGAAATGTGCTGGACAGGGGCTGAAATGACAGGAGGTGTTTGAGTGAAATCTAATGAGTGCATTATGTTTTAGATAGCTTAAAACTATCCTCTGCTAATTTAACATACTCAAAATATAACATAAATATGTCAGTTGCCAGCTTACAGATGCTCTGTAAAATCTGGTGCATCCAGTATACCAGTTCACCTGAATGCAGAGTAGCTACAGGTGAGATATGTTCTACCCTGTGGTTATATTGTATTTTGATCCAGATGTACTCACAGGATTCTTGCAGAATTGACTAGTTCACTCTGTATGATGAGGTGGGGGGATAGGGGTAAGTGTGATTCATCTTGCTGATACTCTCACTTCTGATGATTGGAATGATTTCAAACTTTACATTCAGTGTATTTGAGGTCTGCATTAGTGATTTGCTCACACATATCATCCACAATAGCCATTATTATGCTGTTTCTAGGAGGTGCACTCCCCTGAATATTTCTGAACACTATCTTGACATTTTCTCTGTTTTACACATTTATTTCCACATGTTCATGGACATATTTGAGCTCTCCTGATTTCTGTGCATTTAATTGTGCTGTTCATTAAACATTGTGGTGGATTTTGGGGGAGGTGATTTTTGGCTGTGGGCGAAGAAGTGGCTTGAAAGACCCCAGACAGTGCATTTTGTGACAAACCATAGTTTCAGGGTATTATATGGATCATTCAAAATCACTACATTGACCAAAATTTTATTGTTCACCAGAATTCCTGTGAATTCATGATGGGATCAAACTTTCATGGGAATTCATTCAAATTCACTGAGCCAGATATTCCATATGTTTTTGTCTGATATGGGAGCTCATACTTGTGTCTGTGCCTGTTGGTATGTGGTGATTGCATTGTGGTTGACCCCAGCGCTAGTGCCAAGTGTGCTCAAGCCCAGCAACCTGCCGAGGCTGGGTCCAAGGCCGGATGTACCCATGAGGCCAAACTGGGCGAGCATCATGGGGTCGAGGTGTTGCCACAGTGGATGCACAATGGGCGGGGGGGTGCAGAGGTCGAGCATGTGCACATAGGCACTCAAGGCGGTTCAGTCGTGTAACTTGACAGGGCACTGGTTCCATCGAGTGAACTCCTCAGTGGTGTGTGGGTCAGGCAGGGCCTGCAGCAGAGCTGGCATTGGGATGCAGCAGGAGCAAGGGATGAGCAGCGCCAAGTGGGGGGAAGCCAAGCAAAGACAGAGAGGTGTTCGGCCATTTCTGACATGTGTTAGAATGAGAGTGTATGTGAGATTGGATGACCCACTAACACTGTCCGTGGGTCAGTACTCGTGCTTCTTGGTGTCAGTCCAAAAGTCACCTGATGTGCTCAAGGGATTGCTGCTGTTGCTGTCGTGGGTGTCTCCCAGGTATAGCCAATGCCAACATGGGTGGCACAGGCAAGATGACATGCACTGCCTGCACCAGCGCAGCAACACCTTAGGCATAAACATAAACACCCAAGAAAGGCTCATGTTTTCCGTCATGGGTAATAAATATGTGAGAGGTGGTGGTTGAGTTGAGGAGGAATGATTGGTCAATTGAGGCTATGCCTGGCTAATCTGATCATGGATCAAATCTGAGAAAATGGATGAAGAGCCCATCCCAAATGTATGCTGCTGTGCCAGGCTCCTGGAGTCTCAAGCCTTGGGAGCCCCCCACCTTGGAGGCTCTGGAGTTAGCTCAGGGCTTTATTGCCAATCTTGCTGGATGTATGCTTTGACAATACACCTAACTTTTTGTCTCACCAGCCATTTGCTTTCCCTTGGGCATGAGAGCCCCTAAATGTTAGGGACTACCCCTGGGAAGTCAACAGGCTGGGGGTGGGTGCACTGTGTGGGGTGGAGTGGAAGGTTGGACTTGTTGCCACAAGGGGAAAGAAGCACTGCAAGGGGCTCAGGCACTAAGTCATACAACTATTGATGATGCCATATAGGGACATATACCTTCCAAATTTGGTGAATTTCAAATTTACCAAAATAGGTAGCTGTATGCAACTTGCTCCCTACATTCCATATCTTCAATTGAAACTTAATTTGCTTCAAAACTGATGGAGAAAACTGCAAAATACTTTCCCAGACATGACTTTTTGAGCAAAATATATGCTGGAAATGGATAATTTCAAATTGTGACAAATATGTTAACTACTTCAAATGTGGTTTGTCCTAAATTAGGACTTAATTTGGTTACAAAATGGGTGCATACAAGCATGTATTTAGTAGGTCAATATCATGTTTGTACACTTGTTTACATGTTCCCATGCTAGCCCTGAGCTAACTCCAGAGCCTCCCAGGAGCTGCTCCCTCTGCAAGGTGGAAGGCTCCCAAGGCTCCTGAGGCTCCAGGAGCCTTCCTGAAGCCCAGCACAGCTTGCAGATGTTAATTTAATCTAGTGATTTCATTGATGCAGCCCTATGCAGTCTGATGGGGCACTTGCACTTGATAGATGGTTAAGATTAACAATTGTGTGGTTTGAACTTTTATAAATGTGGCTCACATCCCCCAAACACTACTGCTACCACCAAAACTCTCTATGCTGTTTATCCATGGCTGACAACATGGATCATATGCAGGCTTGGCACACTTACCTGGAGGGTTGCAACCTTTCCACAGCAGCAGTTAGTGGTTGTTTAGGCTGTGTTCATTGGTTGTGCTGACAGCTTGACACTCCCTGTCACGACCTATCAGGACGTGCACTAAGACGTGTATATTCGACGAAGGTGGAGATGCGATCGATCACGTGCCCTTGTTTACCGGTGGCAACCCAAGGTGGACGTGTGCGCGTTCGTGATCTTCGAGTGACGGAGTTGCCACGAGATACGGCGACTTAACGAGAA
>WSTK01000410.1:916-28992 GCA_019616945.1 Ceratobasidium sp. 414
CGCAACACAGCCAGCGCGATCAGTAGATTCTGCAACCTTTCGTCTCGACTTTGACCCACGCGAGATAAACACGGACGTACTGCAGACATGCCCGCCTCACGCACACTCTCCAGCGAGTTGTGCTTTACAAGCGACTTGCGTTGTTCATCCTCGTTTGGGGTCTCCACCGTGCTCTTGATTGCCTGCCATAGTAGTGTCTCCTCCTCGGATTCGACCGGCGGGGATTCCTGTTGTGTGCAAACGACTTTTCGGATGGTCTGGGCACTGTAGAATGTACGACAGTTTGGACACCTAGAGGTAGATGTCAAAGAGTCGAGGCAGGGACGACAGAATACATGACCTGAAAAAGCGGTTGGGTTATTGTGTTCAGACTTAGCTGAGCAGACCTACCACACGGTATACTGTGTGGGTTGCGCTCGTTGTCAAAATCTTCAAAGCAAATGGAGCATTCCTGAAGGATGAACATGATGATAAAATCGGGCGCCAGAGCCTTTTATCGCATCCAGGGATGCAGACAAGACGCCCTCAACCAGCGAGCACGTGGCGGTTTGTTGCCACTCGGTTGTATGAGTAAGCACAGTAATGAGGCTATACAGCCCCAAAGCTGGGCGCCAAACAACCGGTGATCCGCACATAGGGTTTCCATGAGGAAGATATTCGGTGTTCAACTAATGCATAGGCGCAGTAGTAGGAGACATTCACTTGTTCCACTTTTGGGTCGTACCTTGGGCTCACCCTTCGCTTGTCCAATTTTCCTAGAATTAAAACTCGAAAGTATCTGGGACATACGCTGCTATACACCATAACTACATATGTACACAAATCTCAGGCTATGGCGTCACAATCCTGGCGTAGTACACCTTAAACACTCAAATCCACTTCTGGGTGGTGTACAGTCTATGCGCAAACAAAGAGTCGACAGAGCCACACACTTACATCCGCAGACTAACCACTACATTTACCTGGACACCAAGCCTCCTTCCTTTTTGGGACGAACTGCAGATTTGAAATTGGTCGCCTGCAGGCAGTCGTGGGGTGGGCATTCCAGTACCAGGCGCGGCGGCGCCGTGGCCCCCGGAACCTGTAGCAACAGGAAGGGAAGTGAGCAGTACAGAAAAGGACCAGGGTGAATGAATCCGTGCAAGTGAAAATAATAATAACGAAGAGGCTGCCAGATAATCACGAGTTCCATGTAGGGGGGTATAGATCACCCATTTCTGAATGAACCATGGGTTATGCGACCAAAAACGCGGGAGTTGTCACAGGAACAACGGGGGCAAATTAACCACGTCCGCGAATGGCCAATGTCTCGCCACAGACTCCGCAAAGGCCAAACAAAACAGCAAGCTCACCATTTCCCCCACATTACCACCACAACCCCTTCCACTACGTCTTCCCTATCCTTGCCCACGTCCACGCCCACGTCCATTCCATCTTCCTCTCCACCAGTCGGCCATGCCCCGCAGCTCTGGATCAAGCAGACGCTCATCCTGGCCCCAGAAAGCGCCAACACGCGGGATGAAAGACGGGTCTTCGGAGAGGCGGTCGAGGTATGCCCTACGCGGTGTTACTCGTCCACGATACCCTCTACCGTTGCCTCCTTCACCACCCACACCCCGATATCCACCGCGTCCACGATATCCTCCAGCGTCGCCATCACCGAACCCGCCTCGTCCACGTCCACGTCCGCGGTATCCGCGTTCGCTGCCGAGCAAGCCACGGGTGCTTTGCCCACGTTGGCCGGGGAGATAGGTGAATCCGTCACCACCGGTTACTGGCCCTGAGGCGACCGTGGGGGCAGCGAGCCGGGCGACAGATGTTTGGGAGCCGGAGCTGCCAGCTGCGGCTGCTGATGAAAATCATAAAAACCGAACAAGAGTACGTGGACAATCATGAGCCGCCTGTTAACCTGAACACCATAAATAAAGAGCCCAACACTCACCTTGCAGTCCGCTCAAATCCGGCAAATCGTCCTCATAACTAACCGCCCAGTCCAACGGCGCATCTTCCCTTAGCCCGACACCTGGCGCCTCCCCACCTACACCCGCCTGCGCAGCCCCAGTGTCATCCGAACCAGACACAGATGGCGCCCTCGCAGGTGATAAAAAGTACCCTTGTTGCGGGGACCACGCTTGCCGGTCAACATGCTGTTCTGACCAATCCGCATCCGGATTTGAGCCCGTGCGGGCGGTTGATGTTGATGGTCCATCGGGATCCCGCGATGACGCCGGGTGCAAGAGGGATGACCAAGATGCGCGCTGTGTATTTACTGGGGGTGGATCAGGAGTAATCGAAGTTGCAGGTTGGGGCTCAGTACGTGGTTGGATTGGGGGCAGCGGTTTGGATGGGGTCATCCCGATGTCCAAATGTCGGACAATAGTGGATGTATCGGACTTGATGAGCCTCATGGATGATTGGAGTGCTCGGACTTGCGCAAGGAGCACTGTTGTGAGGGATTGCCATGGTCAGGGATATGTTCGCGATGAAATAAAGTCAAGGGCCCTCACGCTGCACACCACCGGGGCTGGCGCTAAACGAAAACAAAAGTCAGATAGATAATGAGGATGTGCGAGCGCGAGTGAATACAACCCGAGGCGCACCTCTTCTCGCTGGTCT
The DNA here is from genome assembly GCA_019616945.1 of Ceratobasidium sp. 414. Classification (NCBI taxonomy): domain Eukaryota; kingdom Fungi; phylum Basidiomycota; class Agaricomycetes; order Cantharellales; family Ceratobasidiaceae; genus Ceratobasidium; species Ceratobasidium sp. 414. Next base: position 3,533 of record WSTK01000410.1, read on the forward strand.
CGCCACCCAGCTGCGCTTCAAGCGTCGAGATATGGTCGCACAAGCTCTCCTCGACAGCCTGCGCAGTGTCTGCTTCATCTTTCAACGCATGGATCTGTTGTTCGGCCTCTACTAGCATCCGCAACACAGCCAGCGCGATCAGTAGATTCTGCAACCTTTCGTCTCGACTTTGACCCACGCGAGATAAACACGGACGTACCGCAGACATGCCCGCCTCACGCACACTCTCCAGCGAGTTGTGCTTTACAAGCGACTTGCGTTGTTCATCCTCGTTTGGGGTCTCCACCGCGCTCTTGATTGCCTGCCATAGTAGTGTCTCCTCCTCGGACTCGACCGGCGGGGATTCCTGTTGTGTGCAAACGACTTTTCGGATGGACTGGGTACTGTAGAATGTGCGACAGTTTGGACACCTAGAGGTAGATGTCAAAGAGTCGAGGCAGGGACGACAGAATACATGACCTGAAAAAGCAATTAGGTTATCGTGTTGCCACACTTGGGCTGAGCGGACCTACCACACGGTATACTGTGTGGGTTGCGCTCGTTTTCGAAATCTTCAAAGCAAATGGAGCATTCTTGAAGAACAAACATGATAGTAAATTCAAATCGTAGAGTGTCCTATCGCATGACGAGGGTATAGACACGCCGCCGTCAACCGAGATGCACGTGGTGGTGGGTTGCCACCAGGGATGGTAAGCGCCGTAATGGGACTATACAGCCTCAACTCTTGACGCGGTTATCACTCAGGCGTGACCCGCTTAAGCTACACTGCGACCGTATTGGTGCGCCTTTGCTCTTGGCTGTGCTAATTATCATTCATTCATCCAACATGTCGTACTAATTTTACTGCAAAAGCTTCTGCCAAACCTCGTGCAACCCACATCTACTGGTCCCCCAATAAGCACCCCCGGACCATCAATTTTAGGCAGTGGTCCCGGCAGTGGGAGTTTCAGTAGCGGGAGCTGCGCCGCCACGGCCTCTAAAACCTACGGAGGCACGTAAAGAAAGTTAGCGACACGGGAGGGGCGAGAAGGCCGAAATCGAGAAAGGATTGGATGTCAAGAAGACAAGGGGACGAGGTGGGCGGGTATCAAACGGTCACATGAGCAGCAGGAGCGAATTCCTTCATATATGAGGATGGCAGCAGCAAGAGCCAAGCCTACAACCATCAAACAAAAAACACTCACCACTTCCCCACATCTCATCGCGATATGCGCCAAACCCGCCCGTCTCGGGCGACGGCGACGCAGAGTGCATATCCATGAGGGATGGTCGCTTGTTCATCAGTGGTGTCACCACGCCAGTACCTGCAGCCTCGTCTTCATCTTCGCTCAGCTTGGGGCTCGCACCCAATACGGCTGCAGCTTTCCGGGCGGCCTGCTTTGCAGGCAAGGCAGCAATTCGCTCGTCGATCCCCTTGGAAGCGGGCGCAACTTCGTGTGCAGGTAGAGTAGGAGCAGGTTGAGAGGCAAGAGCCGTCGGCTTGCGCGGCAGAGCGCGCTGGCCGTTAGAACCAGGCGCTGGAGTCTCGTCCGCTAAAGCAGCATCGATCGCGTTCTGCGCCTTTATCACAAAGCTCGAGATACCACCCCAGTCCCAACCGCCAGTCCCGGCAGCTGGTTTGGACGAGGTCCAAGTATACATTGGCGCTCCGACCCCCCAAGACGACCTAGGCATCGCACTCGGCGGGGGAGGAAAATTCGCAGGCTTTTGTTGTCCAAATCCAAACTGGGTCGAGCGCGCAGATCCAAACCCAACTACACCTGGGCTGCGCGCGTCGGAAACGCCTGAAGTAGGAGAAGAAGCGCAAGCAGGTTTGACAGTGCCACTCGAAGCAAGACCTTGTCCAGATGTAACAGGAGTAGAACTCAAGCTAGGACCAGCAGGCGACGCGCGTCTGGGAGTTGCAATGGCGCCTGACTTATGTGGTTGTTCAACTTGAGGGCTAGACGTAACGTTGGAGTCGTGCTGTGCGAGGGCAAAAGGGACGGCCAGAATCACGTCAATCGTGGGTGCCCTCGTGGTGGTCTTCACAGGCACGAGCGGGGCATTATCGAAATTCGGCAGCCTGAGAGTGGGAATCCCTGCACAAGAAGAAGGAAGGAAACAGTCCCGTTGGCGGTCACGAGCTCCCAGATGATGTCAGCACTCGCCGTTTGGCTCTGTTGTCTCCGGGGTGAGATCGCCGTCGACTGCAGTCGAGGGAAGCGTGCCATGTTGGGCATCTTGGGAAGGCGCACCGCCAGATCCAGGCGTGGTGTCGGGATGCGCAACGGGGACAGGCGAGGACACGGTGGTGGCTGCAGCTGTTGTCAGATGGAGCAAGCGTGCGGTTGAAACAAGTCGTACCAATGTCGTCGAGCGTGCCGTTGGTTTTACGCGTATCGTCAGACGTGGTGTCGCCGAGTGCAGCATCCAAGGTCGCAACGTCAGCGAACTCTGCATTGGACGCCTTGGCCATGCCCGCCCCACTCGGAGCAACAGGGACCCCGACTCCGTCGGCACCCTTGGACGACCCGCTCCCAGCCCCAACAGGTCGCCCACCCGACCCATCGCCCGCCCTGGCCCCTGCCCCGTCAAACCCCCACGCGTCCTCGACTTTGGCAGCAACACTCGGTAGCTCTTCGTTCCTGGCCTTTTCGCCACCCAGCCCGCCGGCCACCGTAATTGGTCCGGGGTTGTCGGGTGTCGCGATGGTCTGGACCGGTACGCCATCGGCTGCGATAGCACCACCTGTACTCGCCGTTAATCGGGCTAATCTCTGCCTTTGCCATTTGTTCAAGGGTCGAGCAGGGGCGTTCTTAGTAGAGATTGGGGTTGCGGTAACCAGCGCCTCTGCTGGTGGCCGTTGAACATGCTTTGGCCGACCTGTTTTCGGATTTGAGCCTGTGCGGATGGTTGGTGTTGGTGTACTATTGCTGTTGTTGGAATTTTCCGATGACGTTTCACGCGAGAGGGGTGACCAGGACTCAGTGGAGGTAGATGCATGCAGTGTGTCGCCTGGGGTCGGGTCGGGAGTAATCTGAGTTGGAGGTTGGGGCTGGGTACGTGGTTGGTTTGGAGACAGCGGTTGGGTTGGGGTCGCTGATTCGATGTTCAAGTGTCGGACAATGGTAGATGTATCGGACTTGATGAGCTGGACGGATGTTTGGAGCGCCCGGACCTGCGTGAGGAGTACTGTTGCGGGGGGTCATCATCGTCAGGGACAAGGTTTCATAGGAAACTATGTCGAGGGCTCTCACGCTGCAGATCATGGGAGCTGGCGCTAATGCAAAAGTCGTCAGACGAGGGAGTGGGAACGACGAGGACCAGACGTACCTCGTCTCGCCGGTCTTGGCACTCAACTGTGCCCCGAGTATCGAGATCCGATCGCACAGGCTCTCCTCGACGGCCCGCGCGGTGCCCACTTTATCCTTCAACGCATGGTTCTGCTGTTCAACCTCGACCAGCATCCGCAACACATCCAGCGCAATAAGCAGATTCTGCGATTTTTCGTCTTGGCTTAGAGCTACGCAAAGTGCAAGGAGAAATAAACATGGACGTACCGTAGACATGCCCGCCTGGCGCACACTCTGCAGCGGGTTGTGCTTCACAAGCGACTTGCGTTGTTCATACCCGTCCGGAGTCTCCACGGCGCTCCCGATCGCCCGCCACATCAATGTCTCCTCTTCAGACTCGGCTGGCCCTGAGCCAGATTCCCGTTGCGCGCAAACGGCCTTTTGGATGGACTCGGCGGTGTAGGACCTACAGAAGCTTGGACAGCTGGGGGCAGAGACCAGAGAGTTGAGGCAGGGATGGCAGAATGCATGACCTGAACAGGCAGGTGGGTGATGGTGTTGCCAGACCTGGATTGGGGGGATACTGTATGGATTGCGCTCGTTGTCAGCATCCTCAAAGCGGACCGAACGCTCCTGGGGGATGAACATTATGGTGAAATCGGGTGCCAGATCGTTCTATTGTACGAAGAGGGAGCGGAAACCAGCAGCACGTGGCGGTTGGTTGCCACTCGGCTTTATGAGTAATGAGGCTATACAGTCCCACCCAATGTGGGCGCCAAACAAGCCAAGCCGCTGCACACAGGACCCCCGACCATTAGGAAATATGTCCTTGTTTCATACAAGAGATTGTGCTTCACTTGTTCCACTCCTGGGTATATGCGAGCGCACCTTGACTCACCCTTTGTTTAGCCTATTTCTCGGCAACCAGTGCTTGAAAGTATCTGAGATTTTTCATGGTACAGTGGGATGGGAGACTCCGCATGACAATAATTTGCATAAATGGTCGAAAAACTCGGCAGTGAATCGACAAGTCTTCGGACTTAATGCAAAGCAAGCAAAAAGGACGTCCTTAAGCCTAGCAGCACAGAGTTGAGCTAGGGTCTCTCAGCGGCACTCTCCCGGTATTTCACGAGTGAATGCCGAGACAGAAATAAGGAAATTACTCCCTAGAATGTTAAGTGCTTGAGCGATTAGTAGACCAAATAGTTGTGATATTAAATGCGCATTGGACTATCGCCCGTATAACACTTCATGAACATGCTGCGATTATTCTTCAAAACATTGTGTGACTGGTAGAAGTCCCGCGACAACGCAATATATCGAACTACATATCCCGCGCCCAAGATGGCCACGCATGGAATGAACTCAGGTGGTCGTCCCCGTATCCGCCACCTTCGACATGGAATCCGCCCCGACCACGCCCACGCCCACGTCCACGTCCGCGGTACCCTGGCTCTCCACCAGATGAGCCGCGTGTACTCGGTCTGCGCCGGGTAACAGAAACGAAACCGTCGTCCTCGACTGCTGGTTCTGCGGCAGCTGCATGGTCAGAGGATAGAGCGGGACGGGCGACAGACGTTTGGGAGCCGAAACCGCCGAAACCACCGAAACCACCGAATCTAACTGTGGCAAAAGGATAGTCAGGATGACGCATTGCAGCCGAAAATGACGAAAGTGTTTGAGGAGCGAACAAGAGTACGTGAAAAGATACTGGGCAACGGAGCCGCCTGTCGGGCAGCTCCAACACAGGAAACAGACAAAAGGTCCACCACCTACTTCGCTGCCCAGTCAAATCCGGCCAATCGTCCTCATCCCCATACGCCCAATCCCACGGCGCACCTCCATCCACAGTACCTGCCCTCTGGCTCCCCGCCCTCACCATGACACTTGGCGTTTGCCCACCTATACCGGGATGCTCGATTCCGGTGTCGTCCGAGCCCGACATAGATAGAGTCCTCGCACGTGATAAAAAGTACTCTTGCTGCGGGGACTGCGGTAGCCGTTGAACATTTTGTAGCCGATCTGCATTCGGATTTGAGGCTGTAGGGACGGTTGATATTGATGGATTATCATTGTTATTGGAATTCCGCACTGACGCTGGGCGCAAGAGAGATGACCAGCTTTTAGGAGGGACGGATGCGCGTTTTGTATTGCCTGGGGGCGGATCAGGAGTAATCGGGGTTGGAGGTTGAGGCTGGCTGCGTCGTTGGATTGGGGCCAGCGGTTTGGCCGGAGTGGTCGATTCGATATTCAAGTGTCGGATGATGTTGGATGTATCGGACTTGATGAGCTGGACAGATGATTGGAGTGCGAGGAGCACTGTTGTGGGGGATCGTCATGGTCAGCGGCAATGCTCGATATGAAATAAAGCCAAGGGCCCTCACGCTGGGTATCACGGGAGCGGGCACTAAATCCAATGAAAACAAAAATCAGAGAAGATGCGAGCGTGACACAAGAGACAAGATGCACCTCGAATTGCCTGTCCCGACACCCAGCTGTGCTTCAAGCGTCGAGATATGATCACACAAGCTCTCCTCGACAGCCTGCGCGGTGTCTACTTCATCCTTCAACTCATGGATCTGCTGTTCGGCCTCTACCAGCATCCGTAATACGTCCAGCGCAATGGCCAAATTCTACAATTTTTCGTCTTGACTTTAGACCCACGCGAAATAAGCATGGACGTACCGCAGACATGCCTGCCTCGCGCACGCTCTCCAGTGAGTTGTGCTTCACAAGCGACTTGCGCTGTTCATCCTCATTTAGAGCTTCCACCGCGCTCTTGATTGCCTGCCATATCAACGTCTCCTCCTCAGACTCGGGCAGCGCGGATTCCTGTTGCACGCAAACGACCTTTCGGATGGACTCTGCGGAGTAGGACTTGCGGCAGTTCGGACAGTTGGGGTATGGACCAGAGAGTCGAGGCAGGGATGACAGTATACATGCCCTGAATTGGCGGTTGAGTTATGATATTGCCGGAACCGGACTGGGACATACCGCACGGGATGGTATGTGGATTGCGCTCGTTGTCAAAATCTTCAAAGCAGATTGAGCATTCCTGGAGAACAAACATGATGATAAAATCGAATGCCAGAGCCTTCTATTGCACGACGAGGATGCGGACACGACACCCTCAACCAGCGAGCACGTGGCGGTTTGTTGCCACTCGGTTGTATTAGTAAGCACAGTAATGGGGCTATACAGCCCCAAAGCTGGACGCCAAACAGCCCAGTTTTGCTGGTGATCCGCACATAGGATTTCCATTAGGAAGATATTCGTTGTTCAACTAATGCGCAGACTCAGCAGTGGGAGACATACTTGGGCTCACCCTTCGCTTGTCCAATTTATCTAGAATTAAAACTCGAAAGTAGCTGGGACATACACTGCTCCACACCGTAGCCACATATGTACACAAATCTCAGGCTGCGGCGTCACAATCCCGGCATAGTACATCCTAAACACTAAAATTCACTTCTGGGTGGCGTATAGTTTATGTGCAAACAAAGAGCCACCAGAGCCGTACACTTACATCCGCAGACTAACCACTACATCCACCCTTGCACCTGTCTCTTTCACCAAACTCCACACCCTACTACCCTGACCCTCGACCACGATATCCACCGCGTCTACAGTATCCGCGTCCACCCCCTCGCCGCGGCGTGGTTTCAGTTTCCTCTATCTTCGCCAAAATATCCACCCCAACCACGCCCATGCTCGCGGTATCCATGCCCGCCACGGATGAAATGCAAGCGCCGGGTAGAGCCAGTAACGGATCCATCATCGTCCCTTTCGGGCGGAACAGGTTGGGGGAATGTGACTGCAGTAAAAGGACAGTCAGAACGATCCATTGGAGAGGAAAATTACGGAAAGATTCGAGAGACGAGAGCAAGTGTGTGTAGACAATGAAAAGAGTATGACACTCACCTCCCAGCTCGTCCAAAGTCATAAAATGAGGCCCCACACCTGACAATGTGCTTATATCCGGGAAACCCCCTCCCAACTCGCCCGCTGCCCTCATCCCGATGCTTGGCACCTCCCTACGTGTACTCGCTTGCTCGACCCCAACGTCGTCCGAGCCAAGAATATATGGCTCCCTCGCACGTGGTAAAATCCGCTGCGGGGGCTGCGCTGGCCCTTGATATAGTGGTGGCCAATCCACACCTAGATTCGAGCCCACGTGTGTGGTTGTTGTTGGACTAATGCTGTCATTATGGGAATTTTGCAATGCAGTTCTGCGCTGGAGAAACGACCGCATAGTGGAGAAGGCAGATGCGCGTAATGCACCGCCTGGGGATGGATCAGGAGTAATTTGAGTTGGGAGTTCAAGTCGGACACGTGGTTGGGTTGAGGCCGGCGGTTGGGTTGGGGCCGTCGATTCGACGTTCAAGTGTTGGACAAGGGTGGAAGTATCGGACTCGATGCGTTGGACGGATGATTGGAGTGCCCGGACTTGTGTGAGGAGCACTGTTACGGGTCGCCAAGGTCAGGGACAAATATTCAACATAAAATAAAGTCAGGGACTCTCACACTGCACATCCCGGGAGCTGGCGCTAATCCAAACGGAAACAAATCAGATACGTGCGAATGCGAGCGAATACGACACCAGATCAGACCGGGCTCACCCCGATTCGCCGGTCTTGCCACTCAGACGCGCCTCCAGCGTCGAGATGTGGTCGTCCAAGCTCTCTTCGACGGCCTGCGCAGTGTCTACTTCATCTTTCAACGCATGGATCTGTTGTTCGGCCTCGACCAACATCCGCAACACATCCAGAGCAATAAGAAGTTTCTGCAAATTTTCGTCCCAACTTAGACCCACACGAAGGGTAACGCGAAACAAGCACGGACGTACAGGAGACATGCCCGCCCCGCGTACGGTCTCCAGCGAATTGTGCGTCACAAGCGATTTGCGCTGTTCATACTCGTTTGAAGCCTCCGCAGCGCTCTTGATTGCCTGCCACATCAACATCTCCTCCTCGGACTCGGCCGGCGTGGATTCCTGTTGCGCGCAAACGACTTTTCGGATGGACTGGGCAGCGTAGGACGTACGACAATTTGGACACCTGGATGTAGATGCCAACGAGTTGAGGCAGGGACGACAGAACACATGACCTGGGAGAGCAGTTGGGTTATCGTGTTGCACACTTGGGCTGAGCGGACCTACCACACGGTATACTGTGTGGGTTGCGCTCGTTGTCAAAATCCTCAAAGCAAATGGAGCATTCCTGAAGAACAAACATTATAGTGAAGTTAAATCGTAGAGTGTCCTACCGCATGACGAGGATACGCGCCGTCGACCGTGATGCACGTGGCGGTTTGTTGCCACCTGGGGACGATAAGCGCTGTAATGGGGCCACCGTAAGCGCCCGGGAAGTGGGACAACCCCGAGAAGTGGGAGACCATCATTTTTTGTCCGCTCACGGAAAGTTCAGGCTTAAAAGTGTGTAGGATGTCTAAAGAGACCTTAATAAAACTAGGTTCGCCTGTTTGATCCCTAAATGGCATATGGGAGAGGGCAGAAATATACCAATTGGTTGAAAGTGAGAATTTTCTTTGTTTCAGGGGTTTGGTAGGTAATATACCTTGTTTTATGAGTACATGCGAGTAAATGGCTGCCAAGGACATCTTTTCGCAGCATCAAAACTATGCTAAGTTTCTATGAGTGTCGTTCTAATACTGTTAATTGATTGTTCATTGCCCAGGTACTCTTGTTCCTCTTGAATAAAGTGGACTATATGCACATCATAGCAAGCAAACCATAGTTCCTAGACTGCTTGAACAAGTTGTCTCCTCTACAACAACGCGAGTGGTCTGCCAAGCTTCAGTATCTTGAATTGCAAATTTCCCAGTCACACCAACCATTCCCTGCACTTTGCTAGTCCCTGGACAAGGTTGGAATCCGAACAACCCAAGTGCTCACAGAAATAGAGCGAACCTAGAGCCTGTGATTGGTGCTGAAACCTTCATATTGCACGCAATTCACCCTCGAACCTCATGATTTTTGGCAGAGTTACTCGGGGTGGTTATTGCTACATGGTGGGATGGTGGGAATGTGTCTTGACTTTGTTAAATCAGCAAAAGTCGTGCTGTTCCACTTCCTAGTCATGTTCCACCCCAAGGTGGCATACGGTATTAGTAACAATGGCTTGAGAGGGCATATTTATTCCTCATGGCCCTCATAATGGTGCATGTCCCCGGCATATATTCAAAAGTGTGTATTCGTCGAGTGTGGATTCTGCGCAGCCTGAAGGTTTCAGATGAGCCTGAAATTGGAATCGCAAATACTTGTCCACATACATAGGGCTTTTCCACCAACAGGGTGCGGGGCGCTCAGCCGGGCATCTAAGACAGCGAGTGTGTAGCGCGAACTAGGCCGTACGTGAACTACATGATATACAAACAACAACAAGAAACCAAGGCATGCCAGCTCAGCGAAAGAGGCTAACTGAGCCAGCGAAGAGCACGACTGCCGGTCCATATAATGTCTGGGTAGGGGTCCATGGGTCGGCGTGTGCAAGCGGCGACAAGAGAACCAGAAATTGGAAGAAAGGTGAGCGGTATAGGAAAGGACCAGAGTGAGCGAGGCTGTGCAAGTGAAAATGACAACAAAAGGGGGTTCCCCACCCCTGCGCCCGGCTTGAGCTCGCCACCACGTCTACGCCCCCCTTTACGCCACCACGATATCCACCGCGTCCATAGTATCTAACCCCACCTCCCTCACCACGGTTGCCCCAGATCCCTAATATTAAGCCGCATTACGACGTATTGGTGTGCCGTCCCTCGGGGTTGCACCAATTATCATTCATTTACCCAAAATATTGTACAAAATTCGCGGCAAAGACTTTCGTCAAACTTCGTGCAACTTTTGCCTACTGGTCCACCAGTAAGCACCCCACGGCCAATGATTTTAAGGAGTGGTCTCGGCAGTGGGAGTTTCAGTACTGGGAGCTGCGCCAGGAGGATCAGCTACGGGAGGCTCGATTGCGGGTCCTGCAAATCGAGTTCAACCTCGTCCAGTTCTGGTAGATCGAAAAATTTAGCCCTTGGGGCAGGTTTGGTGGCGGGAAGCTCGGACTCGGGCATAATGGCGATATGTTCGGGCTCGGGCGCAACGACGGGCTCGGGCTCGGATGCAACGACGAAAGACTCGGGCTCAGACACGACAACGAAAGACTCGGGTTCCTGCACAGATGCGACGATTGGTCCCGTCACGACGACCGGCTCGGGCGCAGCAACAAGCTCGGGGACAACGGCCAGTTCAGGCGCAGCAATCAATTCTGAGGCGACAACCCGTTCAGGCTCGGGCTCTGGCGTCGGCGCCGACACGACAACCGGCTCTGGCTCTTGCACACCGACCGGCTCAGGCATGGGCATGGCTGGCTCAGGCTTTGCCTTAGGATGCACCAACGCGGTCAAATCCTCCGCCATGCCCAACTAAGCAATCGGGCCAAACATCCCCCTCCCGCCGGGCGCTCCAAACCCAAACCGACAACCAAAGCCATTACCAAATCCGCCAAATTCGCCCATTTGGAGCGACGGTGACCACGCAGAGCGCATACGGACGAGGGGTGGTCGCTTCATCTGCGGTGTTACCACACCTATGCTCGCAGCCTTGTCTTTATCTTCGCTCAGCTTGGGGCTCGCATCCGATACGCCTGGCACGTCGAGCTGAAGACCAGACCCAGCCATTTTGGAGCTCACGACGGATTCCGGCACTCGTCCTGGTGCTGCATTCGGCACAGCCTCGAGATCGACGGACGTGCTGAGTCGGTGTCGGAGCGCTCATGACCTCTGGCTCGCGAGTTGATGGGTGTGGAAATTGCACTACTTAGTTATAATAAAAGAAGTACTTAAAACGCAGTCGTCAAAACATAAGAGAATGATATATTCAAGTTAAGGAAAACATAGCGAGTGCGGAGGCTCGCCTGATATATACTATTCAGAAAAGGCTCCGAGTCACGCATACAGAGTCACGCACACAGTCATAATAAGCTTGATTCGCTTGTCCTACAAGTATCTACGATGGGCCACCGGGCGGTGAGGATAAGGGGGCGTTTGGCTTCGGAGAAAGCGACGTGGTTGGTTTGGGCGAGAGAACGGCTTCGGGAGCTTCTGCGTTCATGACTGTGGTGGAAGAGAGCGTGATCGGTTTGGCAGGAGGCTCGATGGGCTTCGCAGGGGATTCGACGGGTTTAGCAGGAGGTTCGGGCTTGGGTTCGTCCTTTGGAGGCGCGGCGCGACCCTCTTTGCACGCAAGGCAGCGAGTCCGCCGATGGTGAGCTTCTTGCGAGCGAGCGCAGGTCCGGGTGCATGTAGAGTAGGCGCAGGCTGGAGAGCAGGCGTCGCCGGCTTGGGCGGCAGAGCGCGCTGCCCATTGAAGCGAGGTGCCGGAGTCCCCGCCAAGGTAGTCTCGGTCACGCTCTGTGCCTTGTTCACAATGTCCGAAACACCCCCCCAGCCCCAACCGTTGGCCCTGGCAGCTGACCTTGGTGCAACCCCCAAGACGTGGGCGCCGCACAAGGTGGAGGCAGAAGGTTTGCCGGATTTTGTTGTCCAAATACAAACTGGGTCGAGCGCGCAGATCCAAACCCAACTACATCTGGGCCGCGCGTGCCGGAAATGCCTGAAATAGAAGAAGCGCTAGGGGGTTCGACAGCGCCGCTCGAAACAAGATCTTGTCCAGGCGTAACAGCAGTGGGGCCCAAGCTGCGACTAGCAGACGACGCGCGCGTGGGAGTTGCGATGGCGGCTGACCGGTGTGGTTGTCCAACTTGAACGCTAGACGTAATGTTGGAGTCGTGGCGCGCGGGGGCAGCAGGGACGGCCAGGTTCATATCAACTGTGGGTGCCCTCATGGTCTTCGCAGGCACGAGCGAGGCATCAACGTCATCGGACAGCCTGCGCGCGGGAGGCCCTGCACAAGGAAAGGAAGAGAAACAGTTGCGTTGGCGGTCAAGAACTCAGATGACGTCAGCGCTCACTGTTTGGCTTTATTGTCGCAGGAGTCGGATCGCCATCACTGCCATCAGGGGAAGCGTGCCCTGTTTGGCATCTTGGGGAGGCACATCGCCAGATCCAGACGCGGCGTCGGTATGCGCAGCGGCGACAGGCGAGGACAGGGTGTTGGCTGCAGGTGTTATCAGGCGGAGCAAGCGTGTGGGTGAAACAAGTCATACCAATGTCGTCGAGCGTGCCGTTAGTTTTACGTGAACAAAAATAAACGTGGACGTACTGTAGACATGCCCGCCTGGCGCACACTCTGCAGCGGGTTGTGCTCCACAAGCGACTTGCGTTATTCACACCCGTCCGGAGTCTCCACGGCGCTCTTGATTGTCCGCCACATCAAGGTCTCCTCTTCAGACTCGGCCGGCCCTGAGCCGGGTTCCCGTTGCGCGCAAACGATCTTTTGGATGGACTCGGCGGTGTAGGACCTACAGAAGCTTGGACAGCTGGGGGTAGAGACCAGAAAGTTGAGGCAGGGATAGCAGAATGCATGACCTGAACAGGCAGGTTGCCACACCTGGATTGGGGGGATACTACATGGGTTGCGCTCGTTGTCAGCATCCTCAAAGCGGACCGAGCGCTCCTGGGGGATGAACATTATTGTGAAATCGAGTGCCAGAGCCTTCTATTGCATGAAGAGGATGAGGAAACCAGCGGCACGTGACCACCCAGTTCCATGAGCAATGGGACTATAGAGCCCCAAAGCGGCAAGCCACTCCCCGCGATACTCCTCTTCTACCTCCGCTTCCTTCGCCGCCCTCCCCGTCACAATATCCGCATCGCCCACGTCCACGTCCGTGGCATCCTTGCGCACCATAGAATGAGCCATGGGTGACATGCTGGCGTCGGGTGGGACGGTACGAACCTGCCGTCGTCAATTACCGATCCCGTAGCGGCTACGCAACCAGGGGTGGGGCCGACAGGTGTTTACTAACCGACCATACTCGTCCCAGTGCCCCCAATATCCAACCACATTGCGACCGCATTGGTGTAGCGTCGCTTTGGGTTCATAAGTTATTATTGATCCATCAACACATCGTACAAAATTTGCCTGTACCTCTCCCATCTCGCGCGGCGTTCTGCTTCCGCTCCTCGTCAACCGAGGAGTGGAACTTTGCTACCGTCGCCTACGAGCTGCTGCCGCTTCGCGCTCGGCCGTAATGGATTGCTCAAAGGCCCGAGCCTCCGCCTCCATTCGCTAAACACGAGAATCAATTTAACACACCATTGTGTGCAAAAACGAAACGCACTTACCTCGCGCCTTTGTTTAATTTTCTCATTCTGTAAACGTATTTTTTCCATCTTTTCGGCGAGCTCTTCGGGAGTCATCTTGTTTCGTCTTTGTCCCTGCGCCCATCTTCCACCAAACCCACGGCCAAGACCACGCCCTCCCGCAACTCCTTCTGGCTCACCGCGGCCGCCGCGTCCATGGGACCAGCTACCCTCACCGCCCCCGCCATCGTAGCCCCGATATCCTCCACCACTACGGGACTCGCCTCGCCCACGTCCACGGTACCCTCGCTCGCCACCGAGTGAGCCATGGGTGTCATATCTCCCTCGGGTGGGGATAGTAACGAACCCATCGTCATCGGCTCCTGACCCTGTGGCGACTGTGCGGAGACTGGATGGAGCGGATAGTTGGGAGCTGGAACTGCCGAACGCTGCGGTTGATGTATAGTCAGAACGATGCGTTGTAGCCGAAAATTACAATGACATTTGAAAATAGGGACAATAATGGGCAATGGAGCCGCCTGTCGGCAACCCGAACACAGAAAATGAAGAGCCCAATACCCACCTTGGAGCCCGCCCAAATCCTGCAAATTGTCCCCATCCCCATACGCCCACTCCAAAGACGCACTTTCACCCACAATACCCTCTGCCCTCTGGCTCTCCACCCTACTTGACACTTCCCCACCAATACCCACATGCTCGGTTCCGGTGTCGCCCGAGCCCGACATAGATGGCGCCCCCGTATGTGATAAAAAGTAGTCTTGCTGTGGGGACCGCGCTGGCCGTTGAACATGCTGTGGCCGATCTGCATTCGGATTTGAGCCTGTGTGGGCGGTTGATGTTGATGGACTATTGTTATTCGAATTCCGTGGCGACGCTGGGAGCAAGAGGTATGGCCAGCTTTCGGGGGGGACAGGTACGCGCTGTGTATTGCCCGGGGGCGGGTCAGGAGTAATCAGAGTTGGAGGTTGAGGCTGGCTACGCTGTTGGATCGGGGCCAGCGGTTTGACTGGAGTGGTCGACTCGATATTCAAGTGTCGGACAATGGTGGATGTATCGGACTTGATGAGTTGGACGGATGATTGGAGAGCCCGGACTTGTGCGAGGAGCACTGTGGTGGGAGGTCGTCATGGTCAGGGGCAATGCTCGATATGAAATAAATCAAGAGCTCCCACACTGAACACCCCGGGAGCCGGGGCTAAACTCGACGAAAATAAATATCAGAGCGGATGCGTGAATACGAGTGCGACACAAAAGACAAGACGCACCTCGACTCGCTGGTCTCGCCACCCAGCTGTGCTTCAAGCGTCGAGATATGATCGCACAAGCTCTCCTCGACGGCCTGCGCGGTGCCTACCTCATCCTTCAATCCATGAATCTGCTGTTCAGCCTCTACCAGCATCCGTAATACGTCCAGCGCAATAATCAAATTCTGCAGCTTTTCGTCTCGACTCGGACCCACGCGAGATCAACGCGGACGTACCGCAGACATGCCTGCCTCGCGCACGCTCTCCAGCGAGTTGTGCTTCACAAGCGACTTGCGCTGTTCATCCTCATTTGGAGTCTCCACCGCACTCTTGATTGCCTGCCACATCAACGTCTCCTCCTCAGACTCGGCCAGCACAGATTCCTGTTGCACGCAAACGACCTTTCGGATGGACTCCGCGGAGTAGGACTTGCGACAGTTTGGACAGTTAGGGGTATAGATCAGAGAATTGAGGCAGGGGTGACAAAATACATGACCTGGATTGGCGGTTGAGTTATGATATTGCCGAGCAGCCGAAACTGGACTGGGACATACCGCACGGGATGGTATGTGGATTGCGCTCGTTGTCAAAATCTTCAAAGCAGATCGAACATTCCTGAAGAATGAACATGATGATAAAACCGAATGCCAGAGCCTTCGAGGATGCGGACACGACGCCCTCAACCAGCGAGTACGTGGCGGTTTGTTGCCACTTGTTGTATGAATAAGCGCTGGAATGGGCTGTACAGCCCCAAAGCTGGGCGCTAAACAAACCGCGAGTACTAGCCCGCACAGAGGATTTCCATTAGGGAGCTACTCAGTGTCTAATTTAATACGCAGCGCAGTAGTAGGGAGCACCTACCTATTTCGCCCAAGAGATTGTGCTTCACTCGTTCCACTCTCATGGGCTCGCCCTTTGCTTGTCCGGAACTGGAGCTTGAAAGTATCTGAGATTTTCGTACACTGATCCACATTGGAACCACATATCTATACAATCTCCAACCGTGGTGTTACAATTCCGACATGGTACATATTAAACACTAAAATCCACTTTTGGGTCGTGTATAGTCTATGCGCAGACAAAGGGCGACCAAGGCCACACACTTACATGCGCAGACGATAATATATAAGAATTACACACTGGAGGTAAAAGGGCACCCCCTGCCTGATTGAACTCCACCTCATCATCTAGTTTAACCCCTATCATATCAGTCTCCTCCCAAGAATTTCTAAACTTGTGCAACACTCACCGCTGAACTCCGTGCAAACACTGACTTCGCTTGGGCCGCTCGCGTTACTAGCGGCGACACCAGCTGCTCCAGCGTCTGCAACATCCCCGATCCCGAGTCCGAGTCCGATTCTGATTCTGATTCTGATTCTGATTCCGAGTCTGAGCCAGATTCTGATCCTGCGTCCGAGCGTGGCACGACCAGTGTCCACGCATGTGGTAAATACTGCTCTCGTTGCCAGGGCTGCGCTGGCTGTTGGACGTGCTGCGGCGGCCGATCTACGTTTAGCCTTGGACTAGCGTGCGTGGTTGGCGGTGCTGGGCTGTTGCTGCCGTTATGCGAAGATAATTTGCGCACGAGATTGGCCCGGGCGAGTCGGGCTAACGATTGGAGTGCTCGGACTCGCGCAATGAGTACTGTCTCAGGGGATCATGTTTAGGGGCAACGGTTTGGGAATAAAGTCAAAGCTTCTCACACTGCATGTTCTGGGACATGACGCTAAACCAAAATCGAAACCCAAGTTGTCAGGCAAAGGGAACCAAGAACAGTGCGTAGGCAGGACACACCTCCTTAGGCTGGGCTTGCTCAGCTGTGCCTCGAGCACAGAAATCCGATCGTACAGGCTCCCCTCGACAGCCCTCGCGATGTCTATTTCATCCTTCAACTCGCGGTTCCGCTGCTCGGTCTTGACTACCATCTGAAGCGCATCTAGCGCTATAAGCAAGTTCTGCATTTTTTTCGCCGCGTTTTAGGCCCATGCGAGACGTAACGTGAGATAAATATAGACATACCACCGACATGCCCGCCTCGCGTACGCTTTCCGGCGAGTTGTACGTTACGAGCGACTTGCGTTGTTCGAGCTGGTCGGGAGCCTCCATAGAGCTCTGTATCGCCTGCCATATCAAGGTTTCTGCCTCGGACTCGGTCGGAGCTGACGTGCTGGGTTCGTCCTGGTCTTGTTGCGAACAGACCACTTTCCGGATAGAGCGGGCAGTATAGAGGGCGCGGCAGTTTGGACACTTTGGTGTAGATACCAATGTGTCGAGGCATGGGCGACAGAATACGTGACCTGCATAGGGGTTAGTCGATGACGTTGCCAGACTGGGGCAAGAGGACTTGCCGCACGGTATACTGTGTGGGTTGCGCTCGTCGTCAAAATCTTCAAAACAAATAGGACATTCCTGAAGAACGAACATAGTAATATAGTCGAGCGCTAGAGTCAGTCTATTGCATGAGGGTGACGTCGTTGGCCAGTACGTAAGTGGCGGTTTGTGCCACTAGGCATTGTGAAAGATCGGCGCTTAGTAAATAGCAAAGCAACAGCAAACCACTTGTAATCACGGCGCTTGCGGAATGCAATTAAGATCTACATAAATACGCATACAATCAATGGTATCGAACCCGGTATTGCATGCTCAGCCACCAACCTCCATACCATAAATAGGTACTTTATACATACGCGAGATAACCTTTGGGTGCATATCCTTCCTCACCCCCCTCCGACTTGCAGTACATCCAATCAAAGTTGTCCGCCAAATTCGCGTGCATCCCCAAACTCATCACTTCACCCCTATTGAATGATAACTCGTTTTCGGATGCACCCTTGAAACCATACAACGCAACGACCTTGGAATCCCAGAATAATGTGCCCATTTCCCGGGGTCGCCTTCCAGTCGATGGGGCGTTAGCTCGTCGGGTGTCGAGACCCTGTGCGTTCTGTAAACCTGTGGAGGGGGGTGCAGGGCGTGGGGGAGGAGGGCCAGCATTATACAGGCTTCGAGCCTGAAATTATGTGAGACTACCGAAGCATTTACTTAGAAAAATATACACACATTGCTTGTCCTGCTACTGTATGTTCTATTGTTTGTCTGTTCAGGGCCCTATAACCGTGCCAGACACCTCCAGAGACTACCTAGGAAGAACCTTAAGGATATACGCACCGAGCATTGCAACTCTGCAACTGGCGGGGAAGGTATTCGCGGTTGAGCATGCACAAAGCTGGAGCACGCCAAATGTTCCAAAGAACTGCGAGTGATCACGAGCTGTGCACTTCCAGAAGAGTTCAGATTGTTGTCGTTTGCTGGAGTGCGAAGTGCTTTGAATTGTTCGGTTATGGATGGTTCGTAGACACGCCTTGAGGACGCGTTGGTCAACGGACTGCAGTCATGGGTCTTGTCAGCCGGAATTGGGGCCTGAAAGAACACAGGGCAGTCTGTTTGGCCGCTGGTGTTGGGCGCCCGCATCGGAAACACAGAAACTCCAGATTGCGAGCTGCGCAAAACCAGTCACGAACGGGATGAAACAATCTTTATGAAACAGCAAGCAAAATTCGTACCTGGTATCGCCTTTTCCATCTATTTGAGTCTCAAGGTTTCGAACCCGGTCGCACAAACTCCCCTCGATAACTCGTGCCCTATCCAGCCTATTCTCCAATAGGCGATTCAGCCTCTCAGCCCTAACTAGCAACTTCATTATGTTTATAGCAGTCATCAAATTCTGTCCCAGGTCGAGGTTACGTCAAACAGCAAGCTACTAGGACAATGGACACCAGCGCACCTGTGACAGGCTAGTATCACGCAGAGCAGGCTCCAAATCCTGTTTCAGGAGTGTTCTGCGCTGTTCGTAGCCACTGCCCAACTGAATTACATTTAGCATCGCTCGCCAAAAAACGATATCTCCTTCGTCTTCACGCTGGAGGTGCGTTTCTCAAGTCCTGGTAGGTACACACGACTTTGTGAATCATGTTAGCAGTTGAGGGCATGCGACAAACTGGGCAAGTGGGAGAACAGGTGATAGCGGTGGTGAGGCAGGCATTACAAAAGATATGGCCTTGGTTCAAGTCCTTAGTAACGACACAGTTAAAACATAGCCTCGTAAACACTCACCACATGGAATACAGTATGGCTTGCGGTTGGCATCAAAATCTTGGTAGCAAATTGAACACTCTTGGATAATATACATTTGGTGCGTCAGTGGTCAAAGAAGCAATGGACAACTGTCGTTGAGGGTCGTGAGGTAAACGTGCCTGATGCAATGAGGCCTCGGTCGCGTTCACGGGGTGTGACGCAGCTTATTCAGGGCTTGGCGTGTAAATTATGAGGCGCGCTCTGAGAACAGTGCATTTTCCCTCGCTGTCACTTAAGCCCTTCGTGCTGTATTTAGATCTTAACTTTTCCCCTCTGTCACTATAAATCGCAACTCCATCCGTGTACTACGTATATTAAATAACGCAGGATCTGGAATCGGGTAGGTCCCTGGAACCTAAATGGGTGCCCTCAATTCTTAGACATTTCGACAGTTTCGCCGCACAGGCACTCGTTTTAGCGCGTTTCACAGGGGTTTGATGGATCGGCGGCGGGGGAAGTCTTCTGGGCGCTGTGGCGTGTTTGCCATCACAATATCAAGGGATCTGTTTGCCACTGTGGTGACGAGCTTAGTAGGCTATTAGTGCCTGTTACGGGCGTTCAATTAAATATACTTTTGTGGACAAATTAATATTAGGGGGATAACTATATTGCCCCTCGCCGCTGCACTGACCAGTGTCTCTCCAACTATCGTCGCTTGAGCCTTGCCATCTGTTGCTCAGCACTGGGCACTCTGCGCTGCTGCTCCCTGCCCACCCATTCACCCCTTCCGTGCCTCGGTCGCCAGCACAGTGGTCTGCACCCGCCGAATCTCCTCTCGGTTGCACCCTTCCCTCCCTCTGTTGTCTGTCGTAACCTTGGGTCCATGGCACATGCTTATGACGAGCTCACACAATTTGCAGAGGATGAGGCCGACTCATTTGGTCTTCCTGCTTGGGTCGGTAGCTCCAGCAACAATGACAACTTTGATGACATCTTGTGTTACCTACGAAGACCTTTCCATCCTATAGGTTTAGATAGCTTTGATAAGCGTGTGGAAAGTCTCCAAAAACTTCAACAGGGCTTACGTGATTGGCTGGCCATGGGTTTGGAGCAGGAGAGTGATGGATTGGCCCATATGTATGAGAGTGATAGTGACAGCAAGTGTGAGGGCAAGGATGAAGACATGTATGAGGATGCGGGCCACAAAGAGAGGGGGGTCGATATAATGGGGAGTCGCTTTCAAGGTGGCTTTACTGAGCGTGTAGACCTAGATGGGGTTGAGGGTGAGATAGGGGCCGACTTTGGGGGGGAAGCAGCACAGGGGCAGCAGCAGCAGCGAAGGCCACCAAGGCCTCGCCGGCCGTACACCATCACCTGTGCATTACGAAGCACAAACTGGTTCGAATCTTTGCTGCAGTGGGAAAACGATCATTTTCGAGCTGTATACTGGTTAGTGAGCCAATAAAATATTGGGCAAAACTCATACTCACTCCGGTTATATCAGTGTGTTGAAGGAGACATTCTGGGGTATTGTGCACACCCTGCAACCGAACCCTATTTTTCAGTCTCGAGGCCATAAACCACAATGTCCAGTACATCACCAGCTTGCTGTTTTTCTTCTGCGTTATGGTATTGCTGGGTCGCACGAACGCCACCTGATGCTATTGACATCAATTGGTGCAGGGACAGTGTCGTTGTACTGCTGGCGTGTGATTCGCACGATCCGTGAGTATGGTGTGGCGTATATTGCATGGCCTACAGGCGAGAGAAGGGCAGAGGTCAAGTGAGGGTTTAAAAAAATTTGTGGACTTGACAGCATAATCAGTTCGCTCGATGGCACACTGTGTGGGCTGGAGACAAAGCCTCGAATCGATGGTGATTCATATATATCAAGGAAAAAGACACTATCAGTAAGCATGATTGACTAGATCCTTCAACCTTATGGCGTACTCACTACAACTACTCCTTGGCAGGTCAATGTTCAAGCAATTGTTGACCATAACGGTCAATTCATTGCATTCCAGAGTGGGTGGGTGGGGTCAAGACCAGATCGTGCGGTGTGGCCACATATGTGGGTCTTCAGGGAGCAAAGGCAGCTATTTGCGAAGGGGGAATTTCTGCTTGCGGATGGAGGTTAGTTAAATTCGTTCATTCTAAAATTCATGGGCTTACCTACTTATTATAAGGTTACTCCCTTAGCCCATGTGTCTTGACTCCATTCTCTAAAAATGAGTTAGTGGTGGATGGGAAATGCAGGTGCGAATTCAACCGCAAAATATCCGGGCATGTATTGTGGTCGAATGGGCATTTGGAAGGCTTAAAAAACAGTTCCCTGCGTTAAAAAAATTAGGTGCAGTTCATGATATGAACGACACATACCGGGCGATCAAGGCTATGATGATCCTGCACAACATGTGCTTCGATCATGGGGATGCTCCAGAATTTTCACGCACGCACCTTGATGACGAGGAGGATGCTGCAATTCTTGATGACGTAGATCAGAACCTGGATTATGCTGATGACGAGGTGGAACAGGGAAACATGGACTCACTTCAAGCTGGATGGGCGTTTCGTGAACGGTGCATGGCCACGATTTGTCCTTGATGAGGATATTCACCCCGGAAGAAAAAAAAGGCGTTGCGGGTAGACAAAATCATGTAGAAACGCATTGTATGATTTTATGTAGAAAAAACAGGCGCGCACAAGTGCAAGCGCAAATCAAGGAATCAAGAAATCACAGGCAGACATGAGAATAGTTTCAGTACCTAAAGCAAGTGCAAGTGGTTAGAATTAATATGGCAAACATATGGAGGAATGGTTAGACTTACAAGGCAAGATACAACATACAGCCACGCAGC
This sequence comes from Ceratobasidium sp. 414, assembly GCA_019616945.1. Classification (NCBI taxonomy): domain Eukaryota; kingdom Fungi; phylum Basidiomycota; class Agaricomycetes; order Cantharellales; family Ceratobasidiaceae; genus Ceratobasidium; species Ceratobasidium sp. 414. The sequence continues at coordinate 25,214 of WSTK01000410.1, forward strand.
ACTCAAAGAGTCCATGTGCAAGGAAGAGAAGTACCTATACCTACTTTTAATTGGATCAACCTGGGTCATCGGCCTCAAGCATAAAGGTCATCTTCCTCGTCATCTTCCTTGGACACGTCCTCACCCTCCTGGATTGTTTCACCCTCAGTCGTATCCTCTGCGTGTGGAAACCCGACCTCTGATGAAAAGTCTTCAAACCGCCCCATGCCAAGTATTGCGCCATCATCGCTCGCTGGACCAATGTCGTGGAGCCGGTTGCGATGGTTGCTAGGGCCAGGCTCAACCGAGCCAGAATGGGGCCGGGAGGTCAAAAGTTGGTTATCCAACAGAGGAAACAGCTCTGGATTATGGGAGAGTTGTAGGCGCGCCTGGTTCATCAATTCAGGGATGTTGATCTGCAGTGGGTTCAACGTGGTGTTGATTAGCTGATCAGTAACCCAATTGAAGTGCGTGTGCTGCGTGCCAACAGTATTGGCGAGCATGCTGGTGGTAGCGAGCAACATTTTGTGACGTGACGTAACACTCACCTGGAGGATGTTGACGCGGCCAGTGTGTCATGACCCTACGAAGCAACGTCACTGAAAGCTTCAGCGGTACACGACTGCTTCAGCGGTACGCAACTACTTCTAACCGCCACGTGATCCCCGTTACCGTCACAGTGGTTAACTAAGTCAGGCGTGCAATAACTCTCCCTTGTAATGCTAGCCCGACCCCCGACCTGACTAAGCAATGTCACATGACCCTTGGACTAAGCGCAGCTCCTATAAGATTCGGAGCCGCAAACAACCCAAGCACTACCTGACATAAGTAATAAACAAACACACGTGACTCATCAGGTATCGCCCTATTGGACGACCTCATTACACATGACTCTATTGTTACTGCGGACTACGGATAGAGAATGACTCGAGCAATAGCATGTATATAATAAAGCAAAGGGGGACCCAAGAGCCCCACTTTGCTTTACCTCGTCCACCACAGGACATCATACAATCAATACTACACACACTATAAGCACTATGAACCTATATACCAAGGACACTTAAGAACGCAGCCACTACATAAGGGATACAAAGGAAGCCACAGAACGAGGTCTTGACATTGTAAAGCAAAGTTCACACTTATCTAGTGGCGAAACGGACATCCACCACGGAGTCCAGAGTTGAGTACGCAAGCAACTGACTAACCTCTGAGATACATAAGAGAACACCAAGAAACTATGTCTCAGGAGACACACATCCACAGAATGCGCTCCGTCAGCAGAGCTGCCTCTGCGGTGGGACCCACCAGGGAGATCCCGCCCCAGATAGAAGAGCCCTCCGTCCTGGGTATGCCCGGCGAGATGTCTTCCATGACCCTGCGCCACCCTACGCCCCACAGGGTCGCTTCAGTGGAACCAGGAGTGGACCCCACAGGGCCACAGGTGGGTACAGCCAACACCTCCTTCCTGGAAGTTGAGGAGATGACCAGAATACTTTCCGAGCAAGCCATGGTGATCACCGGCCAGGTCACGAGCCTCTCACCGGGGTTGAGCCCCATGCAGATAATCACCACAGCCCTCAGGAGTGGCCTAATGGCTTTCCACTGGAGAACGGAACAGGAGATAGGAAGGACCCTCAAAGCCACGGAAGCGCTGGAACGTGCCATCAGGGCCCAAGCCCCCAGGATAGAAGACACTAGGTCCAGGTCAGGAGACGCGCAGACAAACAGCCTTCATGCCTTCCAAATGGCCTGAACAATCAATGAGACCATGGCGCAGATAGCAGAAGCGGTCAAGCAACTCGGCAAGGACCTTTCCAGCCAGGTAGCTGAACTGAACAGTGTCAGTAGCCGACTAGACAGGGCCAGGAGCCTAATATTCGACCAAGGCAAGGGATTGAGGGAGGTCCAGGAGCAAATCTCCACCATATCGGCTAGGATGGCAAACCACCAGCGAGAACCCGAAGAACCAGAGGGTCCGACCAGGTCTTACCTCTCGCGGGTCCCTGCTGGCAGAGAAACCCCCTTGCGTCAGGGAAGGGCCGAACGGGAATCCGAAGAACCAGAAGGCCTGACCAGGGTTTATCCCTTGCGGGTCTCTGCTGGTAAGGAAAACCCCTTGCGCCAGGAAAGGGCTGGAGAACCACAAGTTGAGGACGATGTCGATGATCTATACGGACCAGGCCCTTCAGGCTTCTTACGAGAATCCACGGTAAAACCAGCCAGTCTGTCAAGGAAGAGCGCACAGGCATGAAGGGATGAGAACTCCTTCGTAAACCAGACCACTATGGAAGGGAGTGCCATCCCCAAAGGGGCAAGGACCAAAAAGCCTGAACCCTTTAATGGCAAAAAGGGAAAAGAAGGGGAAGCCTTCCTACTCCGTATGCAAATCTACTTCAGCGACTATGAAGAGGGGACCTTCAACGACAACAGGAAGATCAGGACCACCCTCATGAACATGGAGACGGGTGAGGCTGCGAGTTGGGCCCAGCTCTTCCTCCGTTGACTGATAGACTGAGAGGAACACAAATACCTGGAATCCTGGGAGACCTTTAAGAAGGGCTTTCTCCTCAGCTTCTCGGACCCTGCCAAGAAAAATAAAGCCATCAGGGACCTCAGTAAGCTGACACAGGTCAAGAGTGCCCAAACCTACGTTACGCAGTTCTGAACCCTGTCCCAGGAAGTTGACTGGAATGAGCAGGCTCTCATCGACAGCTTCTGTAGCAGACTTAAGCCAATGGTGCACCAAGAACTCTCCCGACTCAACATGTACGGGGAGATGGACCAAATGTCCCTGGAAGAGTGGATCGCCTTGGCGTGTAAAGCGGATGACATGATCTACACGAACCAGAAACTAAACAGCAAGGAGATGTCCACCCCCGAGTCCAAGACCCAAAGCCAACCCACGAACAGCAAAACCCAAAAAACCTTCGGCAGAGAATCTGTAATGGTGAGGGTGACACAGGAAGAGAAGGACCGCAGGCGCAAGGAGAACTTGTGCATAAAGTGTGGAAAGCCCAGCCACCAGGTCCGGGAATGCAGAGGCAAATGGACGGCAGGAGGAAAGGAGAAAAAGGCCTCAGGCAAAGCCGGAACTGAGCGAGACACTAACAAGGAACCCCAAAGTGATGAGGAGTCGGTAAACTAGAAGGGTCCTCGGTACCCATGTCCGAGAACCCTGAAACCCCGATCGACGACTGTGTGTACTTCTCAAAGAAAGTGAACGACCAATCAATCACATACATGGACATCGAGGGAATCATGGATCCAGCTAAGACACTCATCGATTCGGGTTCATCCAAAAACTTCATCGACAGCACCTACGTAAAAACAAACACTATACCCACTGTAATGCTCAAAAACCCCAGAGTGGTCATAGCTATCGATGGAAAAGAAATAGCTGACAGAATTACAGAGAAAGTCCAAACCAAGGTAAAGGTTGAAGGCAAGACCACGGAGTGCGACCTATACGTAATGCCCCTAGGGGACACACAACTAATCCTAGGAAAGGAGTGGTTGAATGAGGCCCAGCCCCTCATCAACTGGAAAGACCTCACGATCACATACACCGAAGGAGGGAAAGCCGGTGAGCTAATGCAGGACATGTCGCAGACCTCCGATGAGAGTCTAGACGGTGCTCAAAGGTCCTTGTGACCGATGACTTATCGATAGGAGTCTCTTATGTAAGAGCGCTCCTCGTGTGTGACCCTTGGTCTTGTGGTGAAAGTAATCCCTTAGGGGATTATTGTTGGCTGCTACTTAGGTGTCTCTCAAGGGGTGAGATGACGAGGTAAAGCAAG
>WSTK01000411.1:0-28872 GCA_019616945.1 Ceratobasidium sp. 414
GTGTGACGCCTTACACCTACCCTGACTCCTCTCTCCGCCCAAGTCCTCTAGGCAGAAGCTAGAGAACAACATCAAAGCCCTCTCGTCTCTCTGCTACTTATTTTCTTTGTGTATTATGGGACTCCATCATCCATCCACCATTCTTCCTTCGACCAATTATGCATCCATGAGGTTCACATTGTATTGTTACTTGCCTTACGTCACTCTGTGCACGGTTTCTTGGCCTATGCCTCTCTATCGTTTCAATAGCTGTAGTGAATCAATTCGTTTCAACGTACCCCATGTGAACTTGTGAATTAAGGAACCCAACTCCGATTTCACCTCCCGACTTGTAAACCTGAAACGCAGCCCCCGAGCAAGAATGAGCGTGCACGTGGTAACTCGCCACTTCTACAATCGATCGGCGGGGATTTACCTAACGACCGCGAGCTGTACCGCTCCCTTCGTTCGCGTCTAGCCAACCTCGTAGGTCACGTTTAATCGGGAGGTGAGCATGGTGCTTTGGACGTTTGGCGCTCGATTTTGAGCCATGTAGAGCACCTTGGGCTCCTGGTCGCAGGCTAGTACGGTTGAATCGGGGCAATAAATGTCATTTACGGTTGCTACCCACATACTACGATGAACTGCTCAATCCTTGGGGTTAGTGAGTGGTCTTGTATTGATTGGTACCCCACGTACAGTATGCGAGCACGTCGGTCGTTCGATTGGTCTAGACCTAAATATATTACATGCTGAATCCGCTTTCCCAGTCTGTGAAATGGTCTATAGAACAGTTTTCACTGCATATCCGCCCTAAAAGCTAGCATATATGCAGTATTTACAAATGCAGGCTGATCTATTGTCCCTTCTTTTCTAGGTCCTCGTCAAGTAACCGCTTCTGATCATCTTCGAATTCCGGCGTGTACGGCACCGAGAAGTAGCTGGGCGCATGAAAAGTCGGCGATTTGGCCCGTTGCTCGTATTCGGGGAGGAGAGATCGCGGATCCATGAACCGTTCCTAAGGCTGAGGGCCTTTGCACTTTCGGTCGAGGGTAGAGGCGACCCAGACGAACATTCCATAGAGGGTTACGTACATTGTAAATGTGCCTGCGCACCAATTAATCTCAAGCGTCCTGATCCGGACTGTGTGTACCTGTGAACATATCTATCGTCAAGCTTCCCCAAGACTTCAGCTGGTATTGCGGGCACAAATACACCATATCGATTACAGAAGGGGGGAGTGGTGACGGTGGGGTGATCGGTTAGGTTATGTTGTTCACCGGGTCGTTCGTGGATGTGAGCGCTTGCGCCCAGGAGATGTTAAAGTTTGGAGTACATCCCCAGCCCCACGAGCACGTCGTGCTGCTCTTCACATCGTCGGCGGAATACCTGAACGTGAGAGGAGTGAGCGTGGAACGGTAGTCGTCTAACGCGATGATGTTGTTGAAGGCTGTCTGGTTCGGGTGTATGTTTGTAGGTGTGACATATCCGACGTCGAGGCTGATGTTGTATTAGCGAGTGGAAATGGGGTATACGCGGAAATTGTACGCACTGGATCGCATCTCGTATAGCTACGAATATATTGACGATTGTGGTGCTGATAGAGTGGATGTAGACACCTTCGTACCAAATTCCGTCGGTATACGTTTTCCAGCTCTTCAGCCATGACCGATCCGTCGGGGCGCGGTCATCAAGGCGAGAGTCCCATTCCATGGATCCCAGCTCTGGAACTGTGGACGCATAAGGGGGGGGGGGGATGTCGTACTGTTACTACGAAGGTCAAGATTTTAGGCTCCGTCGTAAGCGTCATGTTCTGCACGCGGCATGTATTCAACGGGTTGGCCTTGTAGGGTGTCTCTCGACGGAGGTCGTGCGAGCCCGACTGCGAGCCATATTGGTTGAAGTTGTTTTGTAGTACTAGAAAATTCGTCAGCCATCATCGGTGGAACTTGCAAGTAATTCGGCTTGCCGTAGGGAAAGAACGGCAGCGAAGTGTTGGTTCGAAGCGGCGTGTTCGTGGGTAACTTTGCTACATCGCATTCCCCAGGCTTCGCCCTGAACTTGAGAGCATGTGGGAGGCTCTTTGGTGCCCACCATTGCTCGTAGCCCGTGATGTTGAGGTCGGATATCATGACCGTGACGGAGTCGTATCCCACGAGAGCCACTACGAGGTGTGCAATTGAGCAACTGGGAGTCGTTGACAACGGAACCACAAACCGTTGAAGACAACAAGAAGGACACTCAACACTACTGAGCCCGCGTAGAATATCTCAGTGATCCATCGCAGACGATAAGGCTGTTCAACAGGGTATGTTAAGGTAAAGAACATTGCCAGCTGAACTAGGGTAGGGCCTCGAGAACGATTTGGCTAGTGAGCATATAGTACGCAGTCAGAGGCGGCGAGTCGATTGTGTCCCACACGACGCAGCCCCTTGCATCGGTCGTGTGTGAGCTTGCGTAGGTGTCAACAACAAAGATCTGGGCTGCGCAGGCTTGGGTAGTCGGCTACCTCCAGTATGGCCGGTCAATGTATTTAAGGAGACCCTACAGATTCCAAGCAGATACTCCCAGATAACGGAGCGGGCAGACCCGGGAACCCAGAGAGCCAGCTGCTAAGTAGTTACCAGAACTAGATGCCGCCGTATATGGCATAGACGCGCAAGCGACGGTGTGAACATAGCCCTGTGCGCCTGTACGGCACTGGGCATTGGGGTACTCGGAGATACTGGGGATAGTGTGGAGTTGAGGAGGGCGGTATGGTCGGGAACGTTGCCGGCGCTAGTCTTAGGATTCCGACCGGGACCCTGTGCATCAGCATCCGGCCAATGGAGGCGGGGGGATTGTCGTCGACAACAACCACTTCCCAGCTATGCTGCGTCTCGCATCGTCGGCAGGCCGAAGCCCAGCGCAGCGCCTCACAGTTCAAGGTAAGTAGTTTCCGGCTAGTCATGTAGCTCAATGTTAACATACTTTAGCCGCACGCAGAACGTTTGCCTCGTCGTCAGCAAGGAGGCAGGATATCACATTAACGGTCGATGGAAAGGAGGTTACTGTCCCCCAGGGTGCGTGTAGAATCGTCATTTAATTGTTTTAGATACTAATCGTACTCCAGGCACGGCGTTAATCCAAGCCTGCGAGGCAGCGGGCTCGAATATTCCACGGTCAGTTTCTGCTTGTTGCGGGCTAATCAACCACACTCTCATGTTCGTTTTGTAGATTCTGCTATCACGATCGGTATGCATAAGGGGCCGATGAAGGTGTTTTGGGTTGAGCTAATGATAAGTGGATTCTAGGCTGGCGATTGCTGGTAATTGCCGGTAGGTGATTCGTCACTCTGGCAGTCCTTGTGCTCACCCACAATGCTCTCAGTATGTGCCTGGTCGAAGTCGAGCGCGCTCCGAAGCCGGTAGCATCATGGTACATTGGCCCGATCCACCCAAGTTAGCCCGACTCACAACTATTATAGTGCGATGCCGGCTATGCCTGGCCAAAAAATCTTCACCAACACCCCAGCCGTCCACGAAGCCCGAGAAGGTGTCATGGAATTCCTACTCTCGAACCACCCACTCGACTGCCCCATCTGCGACCAAGGCGGCGAGTGCGATCTCCAGGACCAATCCATGCGCTACGGCGCCGATCGCACCCGCTTCCACGAAATCGCCGGCAAACGCGCCGTCGAAAACAAAGACCTCGGCCCGCTCGTCAAGACCTCAATGAACCGATGCATCCAGTGCACGCGCTGCGTCCGATTCGCCAACGATGTCGCCGGCGTCGAAGATCTCGGCACGACCGGACGCGGAAATGATCTGCAGATCGGGATGTACGTCGAAAAAACGATGAATTCCGAGCTGAGCGGGAATATCGTCGATCTGTGCCCGGTCGGTGCGCTGACGAGCAAGCCGTACGCATTCCATGCTCGTCCGTGGGAGCTGAAGAATACCGAGTCGGTGGATGTGCTCGATGCTGTGGGTTCGAATATCCGGGTCGACTCGCGTGGTGTGCAGGTTATGCGAATCCAGCCTCGGACCAACGACAATGTTAACGAGGAGTGGATTTCGGACAAGACTCGATATGCATATGATGGTCTTCGCCAACAACGTCTCACAACCCCACTCGTGCGCCGGGGCGATCGATTCGTTAGCGTTGGATGGGAGGAGGCTCTCACTACGATTGCGGATGGGTTGAAGAGCAGTGGTGCAAGTGCGGACGAGATCCAGGGTGTAGCCGGTGCTTTGGCCGATACGGAGGCACTCGTTGCGCTCAAGGATCTCGTCAACCGGCTTGGCTCGGACAACCTCGTTACGGACTCTACGCTCCAAGGCGCTGCCAGTCCGAGTGTGGACGTTCGCTCAAACTACCTATTCAACTCGACGATTCAAGGGCTGAGCGAGGCGGACGCGATCTTGCTCGTGGGAACGAACCCGAGGCACGAGGCAGCCGTTATGAACTCGAGGATTAGGAAACGGTGGTTGCATGCTCAGGTAGGTTCGGTTACACTGCTATCCTCGTTAGTAATTCTCATATTTTTTAGGTCGAGGTTGGCTTGATCGGCGAGGAGGCGGATCTCAGTTACCGACACGAGTGGCTCGGAAAGGACGCCGCTGCCCTTGATAAGTTCATCAACGGTAACCCTCAGGGTATGTTATCAAACCTAACAGCTCTACGTAAATTAACCTGGTGTTGGGGTTATGTAGGTGAATTTGGCAAAGTTTGGGCAAACGCCAAGAAGCCAATGATTATCGTTGGCAGTGGCGTGACCGAGTCTGCAGCTGGCGCTCAGGTCTTGGCTACGGTCGCTCGGTACGTATCGGGTGGGAAGCAAAAGGCACGGTTCTTGAATGAGGAGTGGAACGGAGTCAACGTACTCCAACGCGTGAGTTCCAATCTCCACATATCTATTGTATTTATTCAGTATTTGTTAGGCTGCTTCACGTGCTGCAGCATACGATATCGGCTATACCGCTACATCCTCCAAGACAACCCCTAAATTCATCTACCTCCTCAACGCTGATGATATCTCTCCCTCGTCGATCCCCGCTGGCGCGTTCGTCGTGTATCAGGGCCACCACGGAGACGTTGGTGCCCAGCTCGCAGACGTCTGCCTTCCTGCCGCCGCGTACACCGAGAAGAGCACAACCTGGGTGAACACAGAGGGCCGAGCCCAAGTCGGCCGTGCGGTAGTTCCTCCTCCCGGTGCCGCTCGCGAAGACTGGAAGATCCTCAGGGCGCTATCCGAGGTCGTCGGATCGCCATTGCCGTACGACGACGTGCTGACGCTGCGCGATCGCATGTGGGATATCTCGCCGACGTTGGTCCGGTACGATATCGCGGAGAAGACATCGTTGGGTGTTGCGCAGGCTGGTTTGAATTTGTTCGCGCAGAACAAGGGGACTGCCAAGGATGGCGCGTTTGAAAAGGTTATCAAGAACTTCTACATGACGGACCCTATATCGAGAGCGTGAGTTCTTCGTACCCAGTCAAAAATCCAAAGTTGTATACTAATGTGCGTCTATTAGATCCGTTACGATGGCCCAGTGCACACGCGCGTTTGTACCTGGCTCGAAGATCTCGTCAAGTGTTGATAATGTGGTGACAGCTGGTTCTGCATAGACAGCAAAAGTTGTCTAGAGTTGAAACAATTTGAGTGGTCTGTTTGTGTTCTTTCTTTCCTTGGATGCTCTGCGCTACCAATTCAAAATACCAATATTTGAAACCCAACCAGTCTAAGTAGGCGGGGTTTCTGGGGACCCCTTGAACCAGCCCGCTAATTCTACGTGCGAAGGAGGTACTTCCCGAACCATAAAGGTAACTGTCATCTGAGGCTCTTCTCCACGCCCAACGACTCGCCAACCAAATCATATATCCAAGCTCATTGGATGAACCACCGCGGATTATATAATTCACCCGCCCCTTTCGTATCACTCTTGTAATTCCAGATGTACTTATGCGTTCACGTAATTACGAGGGCAAGTCAGGACCTACAAACTAACTGGGCTGAAAATTTCGGATCCATCGAGGCACCCCAACACCTGGTCTCGTTGTGGTTGAGTCAACTTTCTAGTTTTCCACGAAATTGCTAGGGCCTCCACTTTCAAACCGCTCAATGTCACCTCGCGTAATGCATACACCCCTGTATGCAAGGGTTGCTGGGCCGGGCTATGCCACCCTCTGACGGCCCGTATAACAGTTGCCGCTATCGCGCTCCACTGTGTGGCCGAGGTCGCCCCTATCCTGATAATGGTCGAGCGTCAGGCCGGATTTCGTCTGCAAAGCCTAATCCTGCCCACTACTTTGTATTACCAGGAAATCCTGTTAGCCTAGACCAATTCCACTCGTTGTAACTAGAATAAAATATTGGAGGTTAAAGACGCCTTGTGAGCAACCTTTTATTAGGCGGGGACGGATTGTCCAGTTCCCAGACCACAAACCTGGTCCCAAATTTACCCACTCAGGAAATACCCTGGCGCATGCTTTCTAAAGCTAGTGGCCTATCCGCCCCTCTTTCTGGCCTGAGTTCTATTGATTCCGCCTCTAGGTAGGTTGCTTGCTCGTGCAAACAGCTGCTTGTATTCGGTATCATGTATGCAATCAGCTTAGCTATACAAGCGCCAATGCCAAGCGCGGAAGCTGACCAATTTTAGCGTTGCCAACCACAAACAATTTTTACCTCGCTGCTTAACCTCCCCTTGATATAATGTCAGAACAGGTCTTCGGAATTCCAGAGCTTGCGAGTATCATCTGTCGTTTCTTAAGCCGCCAGGATTGCGCACGCCTCCTGCGTGTGTGTCACTGCTGGTTCTTTACTGCTCGAGCGTTTGTATGGAAGGATGTGCCTGGTGCAATCCATCTACTTAGGCTTATTCCAGGGACACTAGACAATGGCTGTAGTCTGGTATGTTACTCCTTTTCAGTTAACTGATCTCACTGATGTGCCACACCCACGTTGCAGAACACACTATCCGCCACAGTGGATCCAACAAGATTTATTCTTTACGCGTCATTCGTGGAAAACTTAGATATCTCGCGCGCACGTCATCGAAAATGTTGGCTGCAGGGCACCTGGCGCTTGCTTCCTCACCTCGTCCGGCCTGCCATGCTGCTCCCCAATCTACGCTGCCTAACATATGCACATCCCTTTCCGGGCCCATTGGAAGAATCTCAGCTTGACTGGATTCAAATATTTCTTGGCCCGTCTGTCCGACATATCAATATTTCCATCCATAGCCGTTGGCTGATCTGGCAAAGCATATCTTCGGCATCTAAACTTCTCCGCGCTGTATCCTCCCAATGCCCTCATCTTGAAAGTCTGTTCATGCATCCTGGGGAACCAGTCCCGGGCTCGGCGCACCGTGATGTGGGTGGCTGGTTTCGCCCTGAGGAAGTCAGATTCACGGATGGTAAAAATACAATTCACGAACAGATGGGGATGTTACCCAACCTCCGTTCCTTGAGCACTAGCCCGGTTATACTTGAACTTGAAACCTTCCACGCGATCAGCAGGCTCCCTTGCCTTGAAACACTAGCCATACAATCGACAGGTGATGGAGGACCATTGTATGGAGATTACTGCTTGTCCGATGACTCTTTCCCTGCGCTTAGGACTCTCCAGCTCATAAACCTTGACCCGCACAATACAGAGCGCCTGTGCAGTTTGGAACCACTTGTCCAGCGGTTAACACATGCTTCTATCACATTCAACGAGTTCGGAGACGACGTCGTTGTCTGGGACTACCACGGCTCCCGATCGGATATCATACGCGGCTTTGTAACTCGCTGTCAGGAACTCACCAATTTCTGTGTTGAAATGGGAGAAAACGATCCAGGTATTCGAATGTGCCATCGTACTCTTGACATGTTCCGGCGGCTGCCTATTCGGCACCTCGAAATAGATACAGTGGACTCGGAGCTGGGGGTTACACTCGCAGAGATGCTTGATGCACTTCCCTGCGTTGAGGTTCTTCGTCTCGCACACACCTTTGTGGATCACCAGTTTCTTCGTCACGCGGCAGCAAAGCTGCCTCGGCTACGTTATCTGGAGCTTGGCATCCTAGATTTCGAGGGATTGGACGCGAGTCCTAGTAGCAACGAGTTTGCAAAGCCACCCGACCAATCACAGCTTCCTGTGTGCATTCACTGCGAATTCAGTTTAGAAAATTGCTCATATGAGGATGCGGCTTGGTGAGTTTTTACTGGACCATATGTCCCGTCGATTGAAGGTGACGCTGAAAGAATTATAATAGCTACTTTTATACGCTCTGGCCAAATGTTACAATCAAATCCATGTGGGGTGGGTTAGGAGTGCACAGGGGCCTTTCCGAACCTGTTCGTCGAATAAACTGTATTTTATCTGAACTGAGGCAAGCCTTTGAGTAACCTACTACTTTACTCTATAACTATCCTATATATCTTCATTTTCAGTATTCAGATATCCCATTTCCTACCTCCATACTTACAGTATATACCTCCTCCTTGAACATATTAACGATTGTGGTGTTGATAGGGTGGATATAGACGCCTTCGTACCAGATTCCGTCGGTATACGTTTTCCAGCTCTTCAGCCGCGACTGATCCGTCGGGGCGCGGTCCTCAAGCCGAGAGTCCCATTCATAGATCCGAGCTCTGGAACTGGAGGCCGTGTGGTCGGGTTGACGTGGAACCAAGTAACCTTGCGCATAAACATCATGCGGATCAAATCACTGGCTGGTACGTTGATAATTCCGGGGATATTGATATAAGCGTCCTTTTGTGGGCCGTCTCGGCTAATCATCTTGTACACGTTCGAGTCAGTTTCGTTAGGTGACGCCATGTACGCCATGTATTCAAGAATCGAGTCGGGCCGGAAGCGGGGAGAATCTGCTCGTTTAAAGGACGTTTGAAATCGACGTGGCCGCGGAGGGTTGCCCACTGGGTCGCATAAGATGGTGGTCTGGATACATCTGAGCCACTGGACGCACAAGGGGGAGGGATGTCGTACTGTCACTACGAAGGACAATATTTTAGGCTCCATCGTAAGAGTCATGTTCTGCACGCGGCATGTATCCAATGGGTTGGTTTTGTACGGTGTCTCTCTACGGAGGTCGTGTGAGTCCGACTGCGAGCCATATTATTTGAAGTTGTTCTGGAGTACTGGAGGGTTCGTCAGCTATCGTCGGTGGAATTTGCAGAGCAATTCGACTTGTCGTAGGGAAAGAACGGCAGCGAAGTGTTAGTTCGGAGCGGCGTGTTCAGGGGTAGCTTTGCTTCGTCGCATTCCCCCAGCTTCGTCCTGAATTTGAGAGCATTCGGGAGGCTCTTTGGTGCCCACCATTACTCGTAGTCCGTGATCTTGGGGTCGGATATCGTCGGACTGGGCGGACGAAATGAATTACGTCAATATACTTTCTCAGGGAAGACCGCGTATCATGCCAGCTTGGAGACGATTGGCCGACCGGGGCGGGAGAGACAATCTACGTCTCGACTGGAGCTGGTCCCGTTGGGTCGTGAGTTGCTTCTTTCCCGCAGTTTAATATGCAACCTACCATGGAATGTAGGACGGTAGTTCAGCTCAGAAAGCAGCCGGACTCAACTCGCCCAATTATGCATTTATGAGATTCTCATTGTATTATTATTATTTGCCTTATGTCGCTTTATACACGCTTTCTTTGCCTATGCCTCTCTGTTGTTTCGATCCTTGTAGTGAACCAATTCGTTCAATATACCTTGTTGTAGGCTTGTGAATTAATAAACATATTTCCTATTTTACCCCACGACTCACAAGCTTGAAACGCCGGCCACTAGCTATGAGCGTGCACGGTGATAATTCACCACTCACACCATGGATAGGCGATGGTGGCAGCCAGTACTTGGGGGCCTCGCTGGCAAACGGCGCGAGAGCTCGCCGGACATGGGATGCTAAGCGGTTACCTACTAACCATGCGCTCCATGCGTCGCTTAATCACGGCCGACTGTCTTTCTCCGAAGCCTGTTGCTCGCGCCCCGGCAGTTCCCAAGTCAGCACTACTAACACATGTGTCAGTGCCACACCTGTCGACGTGTGCATACCATGTATATACTCGCTCAGAATGTCGCAACCAATTCAGTCGCGCGATGTGCTTTAGTACAGCGAGCGCAGCCAAGTCTGCATGGAACACCGTCAAGCCGTATTACAAAAATCTGCATAGGCGACTACGAAAGTGAACGTTTCCGCAGTAAACTACAGTTAGGGAAAGTTGTGGCATGAGATGCGCGCATAGAAGGATGGGTTTTGGCGAACTCAGAACAAGCGCAAGGTAAACAATCCCCTCAACCGTATTGCGAGTGAATCGTACCTGTGGCATAGTGCGCATCTAGTAGCACTACCAGACTTTTTCAATCGGTCCCTCTCCTATTCAAAGCTTTGGGCATACGTCCTACGCCACTTCGATTTCCAATTACACTCTGATGCTGTGCCGCTGACCTGATCAGCCCAAGCTCACCAACCACGATAGCCCAAGTTGATGCCCACCGTTCTCCGCTCGCCAGTGTATCAAAATTGCGTAAAAACTCTCTGAGGACTCCAGGCAATTAGGCACCCGAAAATTTAGCGCTTCGTTGCTTGCAGGCTGTTGCGGCTGACAGTGCTAGCACTCTGGGCTTGAGCTCTTGGTTCTCCAAGAACGTAGCGCGTGTCCTCTTTGGCGTAGGATAGCGCATTCTTGGTGCTGTTCTCGAAACTTGCTGGGCCTCAGTCCGTAATCGCCGCGTTACTGGTTTTCTAGCCCCCACCTACTATTCCCGAATCCAGGTCCCTCGATCACTTCGAACTGCTAGCTTGAGGCCTACTCCGATCTACTCGTCCTGTGATTTGGGCTGCGCACATACAACTCCTATAGCTCTCTTTATTTTTTTTCTTGCTCGAATACGATCGGCACAGCCACCGAGAGGCCATCCCGCACACCGCTCCATCCACTTTTAGAAACGAGCATTTCCGCATTTGCCTCGATCAATTTCAGCTCTGCTCATGTATACCATTCATTCGGCCGTATATATTAGCCATGCGCCTTGTTCGAACATCCCCCATCGTCCTCGCCTCTGAGAACTGCCTACGCTTCACTGCTTGCTTCGCAACCACAATTACAACCGCAACCATAGCTCCAATACTATGCCTATCGCTCAGCAACATATATTGATTCGTAACGCAGTCGTTTTTGTCTACGTCCTCCTCGCCAGCTTCCCTTGCATCAGTGGCGAGGAGCGCGCTGCCGTTCAGCTCGTGATGGAACACATTTTCACTTTTGTGAGTAGTTTCATCACTCCGGCATGGGCGAGGCACAGCTCAATTCTTGGTATAGAACGTCAGATTAGGACGCGTCGCTCTTACCTGCCGGAGCTACGAACACGATCAGCGGTTCGCGCCTCAGTTACTGATTCTCGCTTCCGGTCATGGTCTAGTGTATGCCGCCGGCCGCACTCTAAGCTTCATGGTACGAAAATCGCACTCTAGCTCATGGTCTCGACGCTGATCGAGTGTTCAGAATATTGCTACAATACTCCAAACCATCGTTGAACCGCTAGTTATCAATCTCGGCGTAAGAGAGACTGATCGTAGTTATTTACGTTGCTAACACACACATCTAGACCCTTGCCTGGATGGAAGTATTTGCTACAGAAGACGAAGCTCGACAACTGCTCAAACTCTCGCTCCCTCGCTTACAAGTCGCCGTTGATACATGGGTGTGCGAATACTCTGAGATCACGCTCCCCAAGCTCGCTTCGATTCCAAGCTCCCAGAATAACCCTACCAGCAACTTGGCCGCTCAGGTGCATTGCGATGTCTGGTGGACCTCGCCCCTCCGAGCCAAGGCTCGACTTTTCCCGACTGGTCTCGAAGTCATCTCTAAACCGACACCGGCGATCAACCTCTCGAACCACCCGGCCGTTTACGAGAACGTGAAAGTGCCGCAGACTCTGCAACCCCGGGACGATTTGTTTCCTCTCGAAGCCTTTAAACCAGTTTCCCCCAACCTCGTATCAACCCTAATCCCTCGGAAGAACCCCTCGCACGACTTGTGCGCTAAGAAGCACACAAACGTATGGTGGACCTTGCTATGCCCAGTCAACGCTCCGTCCCTCTCCACCGGCTCCGAGACTGTCCACTCCAAGCCGGCTCATCGCCCGCCGAGAATCCACTCACACAACCCTACCACCCGCGGACACGAGGACGTATGGTGGAAGTCGCACGCCCGGGGCAAGTCACCTGGAGTCAAGTGTTCTACCCTTGCCATTTCCAAGTCTGTATCGACTCCAGCTTCCCCCAATGACAACCACAGGGACAGCCCCGCCATCCAGGAACACGAGGATGTGTGGTGGAAATCGCCCCATCGAGCTCAAGGCCAGCCACTATCCACTGCTCCCGAACTCGTTGTTTGTTCCAATCCCGCCTCGACTCCGCTCATTAGCCAACCCCGCCACCCCGCCACCCGCAAACATAGCGACGTGTGGTGGGTGTCATCTCCTCAAAACAAGTTATCCATCGGCAAGAGCACACTACTACAGCCGATCGGAGTAGATATATGCGGGCCACACGAGCTGCATCATCCTCACCCCGTTCCTGTTTCCTCTCTTCGTATTAATCTCTTGGAGGATCACCCCACAAAGGTCAATAACATCACCATCTCCACCACAACCCCACACTCATCTACCCAGGACTTCTGGTCTCAGCCAGGAGGAATACTATATGGAGCATCAACTAGCCTTCGCCCACCTAGTATCCACCCACCCTGGGATTCTCGCTCGGGGGCATACTCATCTATCCTGGACTTCTCAACCAGCGACCCATCGTCCGGTCCGCCAACTCCTATGCGCTCCTGGGGCCGCCAATTCTCTGGTAGCTCCCCATCCTTTGGCCCGCTAACCCCCGCGGACTCTGTCAGCGCTCGCTGGGACTACGATCACTACGTTGCCAGCCTCGACTGGACTCCTCAGTGGGACGAAGGATCTATGTCCGACGGCGTGCGTGAACGACCCCAGACCCAACCGCGCAAAGTGAAAGAGGCTACGATGGGCCGAAAGCTTGCGCGTAAACTCAAGGCCGTGCTAGCCTCCATACGGAAGATGTCTCCTTAGATCTCTTGTGCATTTATTGGCTATTTTTCCCAGTTCTGGGGTCACTGCCCTGCCCATGCTCTTGCCGCAACCATTTGTTATTTTGTGGATTCCACACCTATGCCCCTCTTTTCCACCCTGTGCTGTATCTATTCCTTTCAATGCTACGTTGTCATTTCCCAAATTATAGTCCATCTGTGCAGGTCAGCGTTATTACCACGTCGAGACTGCATGCAACCGGAACCTCGATTTAGAAACACATTATCAGCGCACAGTTCAAGGGGATGCATAAGTACACCTAGTCACGTGGATAAAGTACGGCTCAAATTGCACCACCACCCTACAGAGCTTTAAGCTGGGACCGTAATTTTCTGTGAGAATCTTCATCTAGTTGTTATACTACCATGTTATTCGATGATCGTCCCTGCTAATTCCATCACAAGCAGCATGTCGCCCTCTGAACGGGTATTCAAGGTTCCTGAACTTGCCCACACCATCTGCGCTTTCGCCGACCAAACAGACTGTGCACGCCTCTTGCAAGTAAACAGTTCACTCTTCTTATGCGCTCGAGCCTTTGTTTGGAGGCATGTTGCAGGCGCTGTTCACTTGCTCAGACTGATGCCTGGGACATTGAACAACCAACCTAGCGCGGTGGGAGTCTCCTTAGATTTTTACACTTGTTTGTACTTACGATGTACCCCCAGCAAATGGATTTAATTGCTATGATAAACACTTCCCGACTTGGAATTTATGCGTCTTTTGTTGAGAGCCTGGAGATCTCTCGCTCACCGACCAAGGAATACCGGATCAAAGGCATATGGAAAATACTTCCCGCGCAATCCCAAAATGCAGCCCTACTTCCGAATCTGCGTCGCCTGACGTACACCGGACCACAAGCGTTGGACGAAAACCAGCTGGACTATCTCACACTGTTTCTGTCCTCAACTACCCGAGAGATCGAGATCACCACCCGAGGAGGCTACCCGCTCTGGCAAAGCTTACCCTCCGCATCGAAACTTCTCGACCTGGTGTCCCATAAATGCTCCGGCCTCGAGCACTTGCGTATATACCCTAGGGACCTGACTTCTGAACCAGGATCCAATACGCCTCTCGAAATGCCTACTTTTAGTAACGACTTGTCCGCGATACACGAAGCGATGAGTCGACTTGGCGGCTTACAGAGTTTAACCATCAGCCCTGCCGTACTCGAACCCGACGTGTTTCACGCAATCAGCGCGTGCTCTCACCTTGAGACTCTTATTGTGCAATCTACAGGGCATGGGGGCCTAATTTACGAATATAAATTGGATGAAGGATCGTTCCCTGCTCTTCGGCATCTCGAACTCATTAACCTCGATCCACATATCATGGGAAGCCTCTGCGATTTTGAACCACTCTTGCATCAGTTGGAGCACGCTTCTGTCACCTTTGGGCATGGATGCGACGACGCCTGGGACTTTGACAGGGACCGGGTCGAATCACTTTACGCGCTCGTAGAATGCTGCCCAAGACTGACCGAGCTGAGATTCAATACGGGGTTTGACGGCTACGACATCCTGATGATCCCAAACCTGGTCGATCTGCTCCGACCACGAACGTTACGATATCTTAATTTGTCAACCTTGGGCACGCCAACCGAGTTGACGGGGTGGAGCGAGCTGTTGGGTGTCTTGCCTCTCCTCGAAGAGTTCCATCTCCCCACCGACACGATCCGCTACCCAGAGCTGCGTCACTTTGCCACCATGCTCCCTCGACTGCGTTTCTTGGCGCTATCCGGGGTTTGGTTTGACGGATTCGATGCTAAGAGAGATCTCGAGAGGGTACCCAGTCCGTCCCTCATCCCTGTCCGCCTTCAGTGCACTTTTCGCGTGGGGGGGCTGAAAGGTCAATGCAATACGGTAGCAAGGTGAGCTGTAGAGTATTTCTGCTTCTATTTGAACGATCATGGACGGTGTCGTGGTAGATATTTGCATGCACTTTGGCCAAACATCGTGGTTGAAGCAGAAATAATTACTGATGGTGCCGGCACTCGCTATGGTGTCACGCTTACTAATCGAGTAAACCAGGATCTGGTCAAGCTCAGACACTCTTCTACTGAAATGGCAGCCTTGGTACCACTGTAGGAACGAATCCAATATAGTTTTTTGTTCTATCCTCTAGGTGCTCCAACCTGGCGAACACGCCTTTGATATTTCAGCTCCGAAACGAGCAACACACTCATAACATTTTACGTTTGGTAACACCTTAAAAACCTAATTCTGGTCCTGGACCGGGATGCGCACCGCATCCAAATCAGCGAGCACCATCTCCTTGATGAGCTCATCAAACATAACTTGGCGCTGCCACCCAAGCTTCGCTTCGGCCTTTTTCGGCGTTCCGAGCAACAGGCTGAGAAGCGCGGTTTAGCAAGGAAAATATAATCAATTCAAGGGACACGTACTCGACTTCGGCGGGACGGAAGTACTGGGGGTCGACGCGGACGACAATCTTGTCTGTCTTTACGTCTATGCCGACTTCATCGATACCCTCGCCCTCCCATCTAAACACCAATCAGTTGGGAATGTGGACACGCCAAGCAACGCAGGACCGTACCTAATTTCCGTGCCGACCACTTCAAACGATTTTTCTACAAATTCGCGCACAGGGTGTGTCTCCCCAGTCGCAAGAACAAAATCCTCGGGAGTATCTTGCTGGAGCATGCGCCACATGCCCTCTAAAAATAAATGAGCACATCGGTCACCAGCGAGATCCTTGGAACGTACCAACATAGTCCTTGGCATGTCCCCAATCGCGCCTCGCGTCGAGGTTACCGAGGTACAGACACGCCTGCTTGCCCGTGAAAATCTCGGCCACCGCTCGTGTGATCTTGCGCGTCACAAACGTCCGACCTCGTCGCGGACTTTCGTGGTTGAACAGAATCCCGTTGCAGGCGTACATGCCGTAGGCCTCGCGGTAGTTGACGGTGATCCAATATGCGTAGAGTTTGGCGACACCGTACGGCGAACGCGGGTAAAAGGGCGTGGTTTCCGATTGAGGTGTCTCGACGACCTTGCCGTAAAGCTCGGAAGTCGAGGCCTGATAGAATCGGACGTGTTTTTCGAGGCCACACGTGCGGATCGCGTCGAGGAGACGGAGTGTGCCGACCCCATCCACATTGGCCTAGAACAAATATATAATTAATCCAAATCGGGCTTTAATAAATTCTGCCAAATTTGGGAGACGAGAAACGCGTGCGTACGGTGTATTCAGCCATCTCAAACGAGACCTTGACGTGGCTCTGCGCGCCGAGATTGTAGACTTCAGTCGGTTGGACTTGGGCAATGATGTACACGAGGTTGGTGCTGTCGGACAGATCACCATAGTGCAGACGGAACTTGTTGGGGCGCTCGTGCTGGTCCTGGAGGCAAACCAGGTTTCAAGGTGGTTAGCGACGCGTGGACCATTATTCATCAGTGGATACGCGTGCGTACAGCATACAAGTGATGGAGGCGGCCGGTGTTGAAGCTGGACGAGCGACGGATAATACCGTGTACCTCGTAGCCTTTTTCAAGAAGCAGCTCGGTCCTGTCGCGTGTTTAGGTATGAGCATCCAGGTGTTACGCGTCGGGCGGGAGGAAACTTACAGGTAGGAGCCATCCTGGCCGGTGATACCTATACACGATCACGCGACACGTAAAACGATCCCCACAACGACGGAACGAGCGCCAGATTTTCCATTAGCGTTTTTCTCGCGTCTCGAGACGTCTGACGAGCGCACCAGAGATGAGCGCGACCTTGCGCTGCCTGTACTCCTCAGGATCTCCGTGTCTGGACAGCAGGGCAGCGGGCGCGATCGGGTCAGCCATTGCAGCAGTGTTCGTCGAAAACGTGAAGGCGAGTGGTCGTGAAAAGATGGGGTCGAGGAGACGCGCAGCTGTGAGTTCCTTATAAGAGATGGTAGTGCTGGGGATCACCCATGTGTTTTACGTAATATATGTCATGACCCCTAGACCCTCTAATACAGTCGTGCCGATTTAAATGCACCTAAACCAAAAGTGAATGGTGTAGAGACGCGCGAGATTCAGTCGCTGTCATGCCAGGTGATCATAGTTCAACGGTATAAATAGCATATGCATTTATCTATACAAAAAGATAACACAAAGATCAAGTACTACATGCCACCCCACCCCTGGCCCTGGAACTGTGCCTGAAACTGTTGCTGCTGCTGCGGTCCAAACGGATTCAAAACATTCGCGCTGGCGGTCCCAAATGGATTGTTGCTCGCTGGGGCAAAGCTCTGGGGCGTCTGCGATGAAAACGCAGAGTTTGCCTGGTACGGCGAGTTTGAGCTCGGAAAAGGCGAATTGGATTGTTGAAATGGCGAGTTGGATTGTTGGAATAGGGAATTAGACTGTGCAAAAGACGATGTCGAGTTGGGTTGGAGGAATAGCGCGTTGCTAGACGGCGTGGACTGCTGAAACGGTGTTGTCCCAGACGTCTGAAATGGCGAAGAACCGCCTTGGAACCCAGTCGGCACGTTGGTCTGCAAATATGGCGAATTCGACGCCCCGCCACCCTGTTGTCCAAACGGCGAGTTGGACATTTGACCACCCGGGCTCATCGCCGCCCCAAACGCACTCAGCGAGCCCGGGTTCGGACTACCCCCTAGATTTGACGTCGCACTACCAAAGGGCGAAAGGGAATTCGTCTGAAACGGCGACGGTTGTTGGGCAGGAGACGAAAAAGCCTGAGTCGAACCCGGAGGAGAGAGCATGGACGTGCCGAACCCGCTCGGCGAAGCCCCAAACCCGGCCGTCTGTAGCGTGGTGACCGGGGTTCCAAACGTCCCGCTAGTGGAGATCCCAAGCGATCCACCCGCACCAGCAGACGCCCCAAACGGATTGCCACCAAACGCCCCACCAGGAGACGCGCCAATCCCGCTACTGGTCATCCCAAACGACCCTCCCGTGGGCGCTGAAAGCATTGAACCAGACCCAAACGACCCGCTGCTCAAAACACTGCTCCCCGTTGTAGCCGTCTGCTGGAAAAACGGATTCGGCGCCCCTCCAACTCCCAGATTCACAGACGTGCCGACTCCCATCCCCGCATTGACAGGCGCCGTAAAACTCCTCGTCTGGTTCAGTCGATTCGCGAGCGCAGACGGCAAGGACGGTGCCGCTCCGAGCGACGCATACGGGTTGTTCATCGTCATTGGCGACGCTTGGGCCGAAGTTTGAGCCGCGAGCGGCCCACCCGTTTGGAGAGCCATCATGTCGCCCCATGCCGAGTTTGCCGGTACCGCCGTCGTCATGCCCACCCCCGTACCCACTCCCCCAGCGCTCATCCCTGCCACCCCTCCCACCGTAGTCCCAACACCACCAGGTGGCTGCGCGGAAACACTCCTCGAAGGAAAGGCCGCAGAGAGTGTGGACGAGGTTGGCGTCGGGACCGCTGGCACAGGCGGCGGCACCACCTTGGGAGGTTCCGGAATCGGGGCCGTCCTCGACCGGGGCGGAGGTTTCTTTTGCTGCACAAGCCCATCGAAAATGTCCACGCCCCCTCCTGGCCCAAGACTAAACTCTACTCGCGACTCGCGACCAAACCCGAGTCTGACTGTCTGGCTTGGGTCGACAGGTTCGGGTTTAGGCGGTTTGGTGGTGGAAGGCGAGGCAGAAGAGGTGGAGACGGGCGTGGCAGAGGTTGAAGCAGAGGTGTACGGGTTGTTGTTGGAGGGTGTGATGGAGGTTTGGACTTTGGGAGGCGGGTTTCGGTCCATGTATCGTTTCGTCTCGTATTTTGCCCGAATGTACTTTTCCATCTCCGAGTCTCGCTCCGACTCTTCCATGTTCGTGGGAGGAGGATGACGCGCTTCATTGGGATTCCATTTAGCGTTCGCATTGATGTTCCCAATCGCCTTTACCGACTGTCCACACCAGGCATCAGCACAGACGAGCAAGTCAAACCGGCAAACGTACCTCGAGCTGCTCCTTGGTCCACGCATCCAAATTGACGCTCTTCCTGGCCACTACTTAGCCATCGAACTAAACTAAGATCCTTGCCAAGCTCACACTTTCGTAACGTGCGTGCCGATCTTCCTATGGATACTCGCGCACTGAACACTTTACGCACGCGTCAGCTCCAACCGACCGACCGACGCACATCCAAAGCGTACCATATGAATATCCCTAAATTCCATGAACTCCATCTCGGCGCTCGAGATTTACAATCCGCGCAGACATCTGTGAAAGTCATCGATCTTCAAGCGGGGCATGACAAAAAGCGGGGGAGTTGCGTACCATTTCCGGGCTGTTGTAGTAGGTCGAGAAGGATTCGCTGGTGTCTTTCGGCTGTGTATTTGCTCACGCCGGCTGCGTTGGTCGAGTAGGACATGGGTGGGAAAGGCGGTCGTCGTCGAGAACCTGATGGATGAGCTGAAGTTGGTCAGCTGTTGGCTTGCGCCCGTAAGCGCCGTTGCCTAACCGGGATAAACTGTTTGTACCGTCGGCTCCTTGCGCTTCGAGGCCCTCGAGTCCCACATAGTTTACTCCCTTTCTAGTAACAAAGCCCGACCCAAGGCCTTTCTACGAACTATTATCAATCCGGTCTCACGGCTCACCTTGCTACCGTTTTGCATTTGCATTGGGACATCATAACAACACCTCTCGCGACAGACCCTTTTATCCTGTTATTGGTGGCTTTCTTGACTACCAGCAGGAGGACTTCAAACCAGTTCAGGGCTTACATATGCTGATATCGTTGAGCTTGGCCAGACAATCATGCACATCACCCAAGTATTCGACCTGGTCGAGTCCCGCCAACCTCTACCGTCAGCGGGTCACCTACTGTACCTCCAAGACGCCGGCAATTAACACGCTTTGCGAAAGACACTCTCGACACCACCCCTCCTGAGGATCATGCTCAGCGCGAGAGTTCAGGGGTTCTTCCTGTTCAGATGCTGGTGCATCTTTCGGCGGCGCCTATTGCACGTTGCTCGTTTTGTTTGTGGCCGCATCCACCTCGGGGCTATTAACCGTAGGTGGCGGAGGCTATGTTCGCTCAAGCGAACTAACGGTCTATACCTCCAGGCAGTGTGCAACATGAGATCACTGAGCGTTGATGCCACTGGGACTTGATCCACGCGTATGGCTGAGAGCTTATCGAGGGCACAAGCTAAGGATCGTATGTATGTGCTCTCGTCATGTATGCTCCATTGATGATGCCCGCTGAAAGTTCTACATAATAGTCTCGATGTGGGTACTCAGCTCGTCCCCACTAGACCTTTATATAATCTTGTGTTTATCGTCGAGTCGAGGCGAACCTCATGGCACGGCACCAATACAAGCGAAGACACACAAGACAGGAGAGCGAAGTACAACAGAAGGAGACCACACAAGACCCAATGAATCGCAGAAGCGCGGGCAAAGTGATATAGGGCGCACGCAGGCGCATACAGGGCGAGCAAGCCGAACTACAGTATCTACGGGATATCTAATTAAGGTCGCGGAAACGACCAGTGAGTCCTAACATACTCGAGAAGCACGAGGAATGCAGGAGGCCATCAGAGAAAAGAAAAGTGAGTCTAAGGAAATTCCTACCCCCTTGAGCCCAGGACCTCACGCAGGATGCCAGGGTATTTCGGGCATCGTAAGATGAAGTGAACTAGATCACGAACTCTGGGCCCCCCACAGCCCGGGCAGGCTGGAAAGTCCACCAGCTTCATATTGGACAGGTGCCGCTGGAGCCGAACCCGGCCCGTGGTGAGGCGAGAAAGGAGGGTGGCCTGGGAGCGAGATAGCTTTGCTGTATCGTGGCGCATCAAGAACTCCGGCCGCAGATCGGGGAACCAGCCAAGAAGCTTCCTCCCCATGTCGGAATCGCCCTAGTTCTGTAGCGCGAACTCGCTGTTCGCCTCGTGTGCAAGAGGCTGGTGAGGACCGGTCGGTAGTTTCTGAGCACTAGACTTGGGCGAGCACTCGACTCCTTTGGCCGTAAGCTTCGCCTCCTGATCTGCGCGACAATTCCCGCTGATATTCCTATGCGACGGGCACCACTTGAGCGTCTGAATCGGGCAATCTGGGCGTTCCTCGATCTGCCTGGGCGTTTTCCTGGTGTCTCTGCTGGACCTGTGCATGACAACTCCAAGTGAGTGCTCTGCTCCTCTCAGTGTTGGTTTTGGTTATTTATCAGCCTCGCGGCCTCTCCAGCAATGGTCTGTCTGTACCGGTCGCGCACAGGTCCGACGAAGTCACTGATTTACTTTCCAGGCAAGCTGAACAGCCATCACTAGGTCTTGGCGAACACGATAGTGCTTTCAGCGCGATCTGCCAGGTCACCTCAGCAAGCTATGCGAGCTGTCAAATCAATTTCGGACTTGACGGCGCACGACTATATCTGGGCTTCCGCAGCTCCCCCACTTACCCTTGTGATTGCTGTTACGCGGGGTCAGTATTACCGAAACTGTCTCTCGCGCATATACCCGCTCAGACTATCGAAGATCGGAGGCTTGTCGCATGTTACTAAAATAACACTCGTTGCCGACATGGCAGGTACCGAGCTTGGTCATGCCCGAAATTATCTGCTGATGCGCCAGGAAAGCTCTTTTTCATTTCTTTAATGATCTCGTTAGTTGGGTTGGTTACATACGAGCTGCTCTCGCCAATGACTTAACCCACACGGGGGGGGGGGGGTACGCTCGATGGCTTATCCAAGCATGTCGACCCCTCTGACACGGCCCTTCCCAACACCACTGGAGTGGACGGATCAACGTTTGTCCCCGGTGTGGTGGGTAGCTCTCATCTGCCTTGTAGTGCTCAGCGTTCATGCCTTCCCGTGGGCAGTCAAGGTCGAGACGACTAGGACTTTTGCAAGCTCGCAAGTTTCAACCACCCCCCACAGAGTCAGCTTGGCCAACCAGGGGCAGGGGGAAGGTGCTCAATACGTATGTCTGAACTTGAGTTGTGTCTGCATGCTTCGTTCTCTTATTTTCTCTCCTAGGTACCCTCTATGTCGATATTTAATTCGGATTTCGACGTTAGTCTCCCTGCGGGATTTGAAAGGTCTACATAATATTAGGGAATGTGGCTTATACTAGCCGAAATTTTCGCTTAGTGTTTTCTGATTACCTGGGGCATTTCTTGCGTGCATGTTTACGTCGTTCTTTCCTTTCGCTTGTTGTTGTTTGCACGTGTTACCTGCTACTTCCCTGTTGATGGTGGACCTATCATTTGGCTTGGGGCTGTTCCGAGTACTCAGTGGCCCCATCGCAGAGAAGGCCGTTTGCAGTCCGGTCTACGCCGAACACACTACTTTTCGATCAATCAGTGGTCAAGTGCCAGCCGCAGCGTGCCCCAGTCGTGGTTCGCTGTCATGGTAGTCGATCGGTAATTTTTACCGTGAAAACACAACTTGTGCGGAGGTCATGAGGTGCGTCATCTGGCTTTATCTGGTCGATAGGAGAGGAGATACGAAGTTTAGCGATCATGGGAAGCATCCACCACAGCATGTGGAGAAGGCTTGCCGAAGTGCTTCGATATCCAAAATCAGAACCGGCATGGCCGGTCGAACGCCAGCCTACCTGGCTTCTTATTCCTTGAGGTACTGCCGACGTTGCCCACCTGATACGGCGCTATATAATGTGAAAGCCCCGCACCCTCACCCGGACGACCCCCTTGACTCAGTTCAACTAGCCCACCACCGGGAACCATGTCTGACGTCGAGAAGCGGACATCGCGCGACCAAGACCGTGCTTCGGTCGACGATGCCCCTCCACAGGGGGGTGCTGGTGGTGTGTACAGGAACACGATCACCCAGGTGGTCATGTTGGGTTTCGTGTGCTTCATGGGTCCGGTGCGTGTTGATAATTGTCTTGTGGGTGACGTTGATTCTTATAGTTTCGTAGGGTCTCTTTAACGCGCTCAACGGCTTGGGTGGGGGTGGACGCGTCGACACGAAGACGTCTGCTAACGGTAACGCTGCTCTCTACGCCACTTTTGCGGCGGGCGCGTTCTTTGCTGGGTGGGTTCGCGGAGTCCAGTGCCCGGAAAGCCTATTAATCGGGGTCACAGCTCGGTCACCAACAAGCTTGGTCCAAGGCTTACCCTCCTTATCGGGTCCACGGGTTACTCGCTTTACATTGGTAGCTATCTGTACGTTGATATCGCGAATTCTTCGATTCACGTGTATTGACGTGGGTTCCTCGCCAGTGCGACGAACTTGCATGACAATGCTGGCTGGTTTATTATCTTTGCTGGTGTAAGCACCATTTAATCTCGTTACAAGCCACTCAACTTATCCGGATCCAAGGCTATCCTTGGTCTCTGTGCCGGTCTTCTGTGGGCTGCTCAAGGTTCCCTGATGCTTGCATACCCAACGGGTAAGTGCACCAGCAGACCGGATTTCACACGGACTTACGTCTCCCACGTAGAATCAAACAAGGGTCTCTACATCTCTATCTTCTGGACGATCTTCAACTTGGGAGCCGTTGTTGGCGCCTCCGTTGCACTCGGGCAAAACTTCCACAGTGAGGCTGGTAGCGTTAGCAAAGGAACCTACGTGCGTATTTACTTAACCCTCGATTGTCACCGTTACTCAACCCGCTGTTTAGGTTGGGTTCTTGGTCTTGACGCTTATCGGAGTATGCATTCCTATGCTCATGGCCGACCCTCGAACGATGTATCGTTCGGACGGCTCCAAGGTCACTGCTTTCCGCCACCCGACCTGGAAGGCTGAGATCCTCGGATTGTGGGTTGCGCTCCGCACCGATCCTAGCATTTTGATGATGTTCCCCATGTTCCTCGCCTCTGTGAGTCTCTTGTGCCTGCTGGAAGCCAATACTGACACACTCTTTTACAGAACTGGTTCTGTAAGCACAATCGTTGATTCACATCGGGAGTCATAATTTATTGACGTATTTGCAGACACCTGGCAGTTCAATGACTACAACGGTGCCTTGTTCAACAGTAAGTCTTCGCAGAATCCATCTTGGCCGCGTTAATAACCCCTCCGGTTTCTAGTCCGCACTCGTGCGCTCAACAGCTTGGTCTACTGGATCTCACAGATGTTCGGGTCTGTCGCTATCGGCCTGCTCCTCGACAGCAAGATGCTCGGACGTCGCGCCCGTGGCTTCCTTGGCTGGGGTGTTCTCTTCGCCATGGTCTTCATCGTCCACATCTGGGGCTACTTCTATCAGCGGTTCGTCCCCTTCCCGGTAGCCCACGCAAACCCACTAACTTGATGCAACCACAGAGATTATACTCGCCCAGTACCCAAGGAGAAGATCATGGACTTCACTGCGCATGGCTACGCCGGCCGCGTCTGGCTCTATATCTTCTGCGGCCTGCTCGATGCCATGTGGCAGACCTACTCGTACTGGATGATGGGTGCGATGAGCAACGATCCCGCCAAGCTTGCTATCTTCTCTGGATTCTGTAAGTCCGCTTGTCAAGCGCAAACTGCGCATCTCGCCAACGTCTCACCCCCATTCGGCAGACAAATCCATCCAGTCAGCTGGTGCAGCTGGTATTTGGCGAGCCGACGCTCTGAAAGTGCCGTAGGCCAAAATCTTTGCAAGTTTTCCTGCTTCGAGAATCTCACTAAATAAACCAGGTACATGAACATCTTCGTCTCGACCTGGGCGCTCCTCGCGGCTGGGCTCGTCTTTGCGCTTCCGATGCTCCATTTCCGCGTGAAAGAGCACACCGAACTCGCCGATGAGGCCGTGTACGCGATCTTTCCTCCTTTCGCACTCCGTGACCCCTCGCTGATATTAAGTTCACAGTGCACGCATGGACGAGGGTGGACACGTGAAGGACGTAGTGGAGCTCGAGCAAAAGTAGACGAGTGGCGTAGTTTCCTTGGGGTGTTTCTATTTTCTGAGGTTTGGTGACGATGTTAAGCCCATTGGGGTGTTACGATGTACCTGTGAGAGGGGGTTTGTACACGATCACTCTTTCTATATTATGATGATAGCAACGGAGGAACAGCGCCAAGCCGACCGTCTGGCTCTCCTATATGGAAGGACACTGAAAGCGAACTGGAGTTGGGGACGGGTTGTGCCTTCGTAAGATCCCTCTTGAAATTAAACCCATCAAACCAAACCTCAGATGACGATAAGTTCTATGCAGTGGGCCGTATTGAACAGATGGACCTCTTCGACGAGGGGAAGGACACTAAGCAGTTCCTTCCACGCTATTAGTTCGGTCAATTCTTCCAGGCCTGACAGGTTAAGATATCGAAGTGTGGTCGGAGCAGATCAACCAGTTCAGGAACCAACAAGATACGCTGCCGTACGGCCCCGTATCGAGTGTCAGCTCGGTTAGCTTTGGGCAGCCTTCTACCAGCGTGTACGGAGGATTCTGCCCGTCAAATTTCCATGTCTCATCATCTCCAGTTCCCAAAGATAACAGAAGCGTGTCCCAGTCGACATAAGAGTTGCTCAAGGCCACAGAGCGTTTCAATATTATGCGGATCAAGATCAAGGAGCTCAAGATGCCGAAGAGCCGGAAATAATGAGCCATCCAAGCCATATTCACCCATGACAAGAGTCTCCAGATAGCAGTACGTGGCGGCTACGTGAAAGACGTCGGGATCAAGTACAGCGGGACTGATGGTTAAACTCCCTAGACTGCAAGGTCGACCCAGCGCCCCGTGTATGGTGGGTATGTCGCCAGTAAATGTGAGGCTTTCTATATAGCGGCTGGGTGGATCCGGAGTTAAATTTAGCTCCTGGGGTAAATGCGCAGACGGCCAAGTTGGGGGTATTTATGAGGTAACGATCCGAGAAAGTTGGATGCCGAGGGTAAACTTTGCCAGAGCTGATAGCCTCCGTGTTGCAATCTCGATCTCTCGGAAGTCGTAGATAGGAACAGACTAAGATAGTCCAACTGACCCTCGTACAAGATCCATAGTCTAGTGTACCTCAGACGATGCAGATTCGGAAGTAGGGTTGCATTTTTGAGTCCGCACCAGAGGTATTCTCCATTTGTCTGTGATTCGATATTATTTGGTAGGTGAGCGAGAGATCTCCAGACTCCCGATGAGGGCGCATAGATCCCAAATCGGAAAATACTGATGGATCGCACAGGGTCCCGGTCGGAATCCTGAGACTAGCGCCGGCAACGTTCCCGGCAACACCGCCCTCCTCAACTCCACACCGGCCAACTATCCGCAGTATCTCCGAGTACCCCGATGCCCAGTGCCGTGCAGGCGCACAGGGCTATGTTCACGCCGTCGCTTGCGCGTCTATGCCATATACGGCGGCATCTTGTTCTGGTAACCACTTAGCAGCTGGCTCTCTGGGTTCCCGGGTCTGCCCACTCCGTCATCTGGGAATATCTGCTTTGCATCGGTGGGGCCTCCTTGAGTACATTGATCGGCCATACTAGAGGTAGCCGACTACCCAAGCCTGCGCAGCCCATTTGTTGTTGACACCTACTCAAGCTCACTCACGACCAAGACAAGGGGCTGCGTCGTGTGGGACACAATCGACTCGCCACCTCTGACTGTGGACTATATGCTCACTAGCCAAATCGTTCTCGAGGCCCTACCCTAGTTCAGTTGGCAATGTTCTCTACCTTAACATAACCTGTTGAACAACCTTATCGTCTGCGATGGATCACTGAGATATTCTACGCGGGCTCAGTAGTGTTGAGTGTCCTTCTTGTTGTCTTCAACGGTTTGTGGTTCCGTTGTCAACGACTCCTAGTTGCTCAATTGCACATCGTAGTGGCTCTCGTGGGATACGACTCCGTCACGGTCATGATATCCGACCCCAACATCACGGACTACGAGCAATGGTGGGCACCAAAGAGCGTCCCAAGTGCCCTCAGGTTCAGGACGAAGCCTGGGGAATACGATGTAGCAAAGCTACCCATGAACACGCCGCTTCGAACCAACACTTCGCTGCCGTTCTTTCCCTACGGCAAGCCGAATTACTTGCAAGTTCCACCGATGATGGCTGACGGATCTTCTAGTACTCCAAAACAACTTCAACCAATATGGCTCGCAGTCAGACTCGCACGACCTCCGTCGAGAGACACCCTACAAGGCCAACCCGTTGAATACATGCCGCGTGCAGAACATGACTCTTACGACGGAGCCTAAAATCTTGTCCTTCGTAGTAACAGTACGACATCCCCCCCCCCCCTTGTGCGTCCACAGTTCCAGAGCTGGGATCCATGGAATGGGGCTCTCCCCTTGATGACCGCGCCCCGACGGATCGGTCATGGCTGAAGAGCTGGAAAACGTATACCGACGGAATTTGGTACGAAGGTGTCTATATCCACTCTATCAGCATCACAATCGTTAATATGTTCGTAGCTATACGAGATGCGATCCAGTGCGTACAATTTCCGCGTATGCCCCATTTCCATTCGCTAACATTACATCAGCCTCGAGGTCGGATATGTCACACCTACAAACATATACACTAACAAGACAGCCTTCAACGCCATGATCGCGTTAGACGACTACCGTTCCACGCTCACTCCTCTCATGTACTAGTATTCCGCTGACGATGTGAAGAGCAATACGACGTGCTCGTGGGGCTGGGGATGTGCTCCAAACTTCAACATCTCCTGGGCGCAAGCGTTCACATCCACGAACGACCCGGTGAACAACATAACCTTACCGATCACCCTGCCGTCACCACTCCCCTCTTCCGTAATCGATATGGTGTATCTGTGCCCACAATACCAGCTGAAGTCTTGGGGAAGCTTGATAATAGACGTATTCACAGGTACGCACAGTCCCAATCAAGACACTTGAGATTAATTGGTGCGCAGGCACCTTTACAATGTACGTAACCCTTTATGGAATGTTCGTCTGGGTCGCCTCTACCTTCGACCAAAAGCGCAAAGGCCCTCAGCCTTGGGAACGGTTCATGGATCCACGATCCCTCCTCCCCGAGTACGAGCAATGGGCCAAATCGCCGACTTCTCATGCGCCCAGCTATTTCTCGATGCCGTACACGCCGGAATTCGAAGATGATCAGAAGCGGTTACTTGACGAGGACCTAGAAAAGAAGGGACAATAGACCAGGCTGCGCTTGTAAATATTGTATATATGCTAGCTTTTAGGGCGAATGTACAGTGAAAACTGTTCTATCACAGACTGGGAAAGCAGATTCATCATGTAATAGATTTAGGTCTAGACTAATCGAACGACCGACGTGCTTGCAGACTGTACGTGGGGTACCAATCAGTGCAAGTCCACTCGCTAACCTCGAAGATTGAGCGGTTTATGGTACTATACGGGCAGAAATGGAAGTGACATTTATTACCCGATCCACAACCATACTAGCCTGCGACCAGGAGCCCGAGGTGCTCTATGGCTCAAAATCAAGCGCCAAATGTCTAAAACACCATGCTCACTTCCAGGTTGAACGTGAGTACCTACGACGTCGGCTAGACAGGAATGAAGGGAGCGGCCAGCATGCAGCCGTTAGGCAAATTTCCGTCAGTCGATTGTAGAAGTGGCGAGTTACCACATGCACGCTCATCATTGCTCGGGGGCTGCGTTTCAAGTTTACAAGTCGGGAGGTAAGATCGGAGTCGGGTTCCTTAATTCACAAGTTCACACTGGGTACGTTGAAACGAATTGATTCACTACAGCTATTGAAACGATAGAGGCATAGGCCAAGAAAGCGTGTACAGAGTGACGTAAGGCAAGTGATAATACAATGTGAACCGCATAGATGCATAATTGGTCGAAGGAAGAATGGTGGATGGATGATGGAGTCCCATAATACACAGAGAAAATAAGGAGAGAGACGAGAGGACTTTGATGTTGTTCTCTAGCTTCTGCCTAGAGGACTTGGGCGGAGAGAGGAGTCAGGGTGGGTGTAAGGCGTCACAC